>BKZX01019930.1:0-13241 GCA_014362285.1 Fagus crenata
AGCATTTTGTTCAGTTAGTGATTCTTCTTTCCATTTACTATTTATGTTGGCACTTCTTACTAATTTTGGATAAATTCAAAAGTTTTCCATTTATCACTAGTAGATAAACTTTGATTTATTTACCAGAAGATATTTACCTCTGTTCATTTAAATGCTATATGTATGATTCTTTATGATAAAGTTCACTTGAGGGGCATCACATTATATTAGGTTCTCTCTCTCATATACAACTGTTTATGTATCATGTATCCGATTTTATAAACCCGAAAGAAAGACAGATTCTTGATGAGAACATTAGTATATTTGTAATCTCAACAAAAACAAGCAACAATGAAGCAAATGCACTGCTTTGTTTGTAGAGGCCCATGAGGAGGACCGGATTATAAATTTTAGGGTTATCCTGCTTACATATTCTTTCTGTTGTTAGGAATAAGAGCACTCTGGTATCCAGTAATATGGAATTCTTGGGAAAAGTGATGCAATGGAACTTGAGATACATGCATGTTGTTTTGGATTTGAATTCTGAATGTTCTCTTTTGTTTTTGTTTTATGTATAGGGGTATCACACATGGTATATTTCTTTTTATTTGAATATCAAATTTGGTTACAGTTCAAAATGGACTTCAGCTTGTGGCTCTGCTGTGACATTCACAGTTCCTGTAAACAGATTGCCAACTGACTTCAACTTCAAAACATTTGCAAAATTGGAGGAGAAAAATCCTGATTTGTTTGAATCCTGCCCAAACATTGGCTTGTTGGAGGACATGCCCTATCTCAGAGGTAGATACAATATTCTTGTACTTTTGTCATTTTTGTGGAATATTTATTGTATTTGTTCATTAATAGATGGTATATATAAAAGATATATTGTGTTTTATTTTTAAGACTTTCCAAAATGATTTTTAACTGTATGTGAAGTTTTAGATGTGTAAGATTAAAACGTGTTTATGTAGTGTAGAGAAAACAGAAAAGAGAGAGGAGAGACAGCAGTGCACAGGTCTTGAAAAGTCATTAACTAATTTGAGTATATTGGTGTGTTTTTATATCATGTCATTCAATGAGTGAATATGGACCAATGCAAGCCCCCAATCAAAAACCTGGGTTGAAGCTTGTGGCCAATTGGACTGATTAGTGATTAATTTATTTGATCTTACTTAAATTAGGGAATTGATTTGATTTGATTTCTTATATTTAATATAATTTTACAAGGTATTTCATCTCCTTGCTTGGATAAGATGCTATTGCCGTTCCTTACTTGATTAGAAAGCTGTTTTCTTTCCTTCCTTAATGTAACTTTGAAACCTTATTTAAAAGCCTGAAAATTTAGTATTTTTATGCTATTTTCTTGTTTGATAAAATTTCTGTCAGAATTTTTCCAATTGTTTGCATTGATTCTAGGCAACCTTAGCTGCTGACTCTTTGTTTTTATTTTCTTTCTCTGCTTAGAGCTGACTTCAATGTTTTTTGTACGTAGGTGTATGAGTTGGTTTAATAATTAATTCACAGTGCTTATACATGGTCAGTCGATGTTATCCTAAATACATTCCATTAAATAAAGCCACTATGAATTCTTCCATGTCTTATTTCAGAAATACTTGTTCCCAAAATTGTTAAAGCCTCTGAATATTTTTAAATTTTGGACCTTTCAAATGGAGGATGTTGAGTACTGTGGTGGAGGAATTAGAACGTTCAACTGATTAATGTAGTTGATGGCTTAATGCCAATGCAGGGCCAACAAAAAAGAAGGTTCTTCTTTGACCAAGAATAACATGAATGAGATATGATTCTCTTGTGATATGAGTGAAAATATATAACAAATTGAAGGAATTGTTACAAAATGCTTGAGCAACTTGTTGGCATTAAATAGATGTTGACTACGCTTTTGTAATATGTGTCTGGGAACCTGTGATGATTTATAAACTGGATTAATGAAATGAAGGTCAACATCAGAGACAGTAGTTTCCTTGATGTAACATCTCCCCCAAATTCCTTCCTAAAATCCTCAAATAAAACAAGCAACAGAAAAAGTGATGCAATTTGGAACTAGAACTGTAGAAATCATTATAACCTCTTCTGATCTCCCTGCACTTAAATGAAACGAAGTTCAACAAAAGAAACACTAGTGTCTTTGTTTAATCTTGAAGCATTTCAGCCTTATCTAACAATCCCACTTCATCTAAAATCAACAAACGAAACATGCAACAGAAAAAGTGATAAAAGAACATGCTAGCAATTTGGAACTAAAACTATAGGCGTCATTATAAATTCTAATCTCTTTGCATTGGGAGATACCATTAAACTCTATCTTCAGGTTCAAATTTTTCTATTTTTACAGGAATAAATTGTAAGTAGCTTTGGTCAGGAGCCTTGAAACACAGTGGCATTGCCTAGTCTCCCCCACTTGTTGTAACAATTGAATTATCAAAAAATAATGTTAATTAGCTTTATTTAATTGCTATGGTCCTAATTATCTCTTTAAATTGCATATGCAGATCTCAAAAGTATGGAGCTTCCTGTCTCGTTTCTTTTGAAGTTCACAATTCCGCAAGCCACACTTTACAGAACGGAGCAGATTGTATGCTTGGAAAATATTGCTCTTTGCCCCTACCTATTTATATGCTGGCAACTAAGTCATGCCATTTGATCATCCCATCGTTTTCCTCCTACACAACGATTCTACTGCTCAAGGCATTTGTTATGAGTGTGTTCTGGATATCCACTACTGCTTGGGAACTGCTTAACTGCCTTGTAGCACTTCTTGGGCTCATGGTACTTGAATGGGGAAATTTAATGGGGGATCTGATTGCTGATGTGGCAGTTGCCAAAATAGGTCTGCCAGCAATGGCCATGGCTGGCTGCTTTGTTGGGTTTGGAACAGCTTTGTTCATACAAACATCTAATGTTCATCCAAATGCTTATGAACTCCATTTCCATGTGGGAATTGTGATTAAATTTGTCTTCCTATTATTGAGTCTGATAGGGTCTCTACTAGGGATTACTTGGTGCAGATTCCAGGTGCCTAGGTTCTGGAGATTCTGTCGTGTTGGTCTGTATATTCTTTTTACTGCTGTAAGTTTAGTAATTTCCAAGTTTTCAGTGTGATTTGTCAGATGCATTGATCCATAGAGTACGTTGATAGATGCCAATGAATGTGAGAGATGCAGCTGCTACCTGTTGGGCATCTCTGCTTGGTGATATGGCAGTTGTAACTTGTAACTAGGATTGCACATATACAAGTGTCATTCATCGAATCAGTAGAATGCTCATAAAAAAAAATAAAAAATCAGTAGAATGAATGGATTGAATAGCTTGCAATTTGATTTGAAGATAGGTGTAGGTTATAGCTTGAATAGTCTCTTTACACAAAATGTAAGAGCATTCTTATCAGACTCCCTATTTTTTTTGCCAATTTGGTTCTAAAAAATCCACTTTTGCTCAAATAGCTAAAACATTACTATACCAGACTCCCTATTTTAACTTTACTATTCCATTTTTTAATATATCTTTATTATTTTATTTTATTTTTTCACAACTCCCGAAATACTACACTACAAAAAAACACTACTACACTAAAAAAAATATCTTTTTTATTCCCTCAATTGATGAACAGTAGCTCCCTCATATGAGGGAGCCACTGTTCATCAATTGCCCATTTTCAATGGTATAGGGAGGCGGATGTTTCCCACTTTTGCTGCCTCCTCTCCATTTTTTGCTGTTTTCGCCCAAATATTCAGCCTGATGAGAATGCTCTAAGAGCATTAGCATCATTCAAATTTTGAAAGAAAATTGTACTTTTTTTTTCATTTTAACTCCTCACTTTTAAAATACCCCCACATCTCACTCTCTCTTCCAACCACTAGTCAATACAAATATTCTTTTAGTTATTGACCAAAATAAATGAGAGGAAAAAGGACGAATAAATGAGAGAGAAAAAATATTAAAAAATAGCTATCGTAACTCTTTAATATATCATTTTAATACAAGGTGGACTTTATTAATACATCATTTTCACGTATGTCATACACTCATACTTAATCAATTTTATTAGGGAAAGTCTTCAAACTTCAATAAATATTACTACTCAGCTTGAATTGCCTAAGTATACTAGTTAGAATTATTTGTTGTTCTCAGAACATGATATATTAATAAAGTCGACTTTTTATTTAACAAGGGCCCTAGGTTATGTTGTGAGCGATATTGCTTAGAAAATTCAAAGAAAGAATTATGGTTTCACATGAAATCTTTTAAGATATTGCAATGTGAAAAGCAACAATATTCTGTTTAATTAACCCGTGTGGTGCTTAGAAAGTTGAAAGAGATTTTTGGTTTCACACATAAACTTCTAAGATATTGTCAATGTCATTCACTCCTGTCTTAATACTTTTCATTTTTTTGTAATTTGTCAATGGGCATAGTTTTTCTTTAACCCAGTTTGGAGGAATCCTCCTTCAATCCACTACGTGGCAAGCAAACAGACTATCTACATATGTATTTTAAAAAGTCACATAACTCATTAAAAATGTCATGTCATTAAAAGTAGATGTGGGTGGTTTATTTACTTGTCATGTAGTGGGTTGAAGGAGAATTCCTCCATACCGGGTTGGAGGTAAATTATTTCCATTTGTCAATTGTCACTCACTTTCCTGAGTCACTCCCAGTCATTTGCGTCCAAGCATTTTTTAGTTAGTCCAAGTTATTTGTGTCCATAGGATGTAGCCACCTCTGATCTTTAAAATGATATTATAAAGAATGGTAAAATACAAAAACCGCCCTTGAGGGTTGGGGCTAAGTATTATCAAGATTTTTAAAAAATATATAGTTTACTTCCTAAGCATCCATCATACAACAAAAGTGAAGTTAGAAGTGGCCACAATCAGGGGTGGATTCAGAATTTTAATTTAGGATGAGCACCTTTTAACAGTGGCGGAGGAAACAATTTAATCTTATAAACACCATAATTGTGAAGCTATATATATGTTTTTCATCCATATATATTTTATAGGGTTTTATTAAAGGAAATGACTTTTTTATTTTTGTTTGAAAAAGGAAGTTTGGCCGTCTACAGAGAGGAATGAATCTTAGAAAAACGGGGGGGGGGGGGATAGACTTTTGGTGGAGTGTTAGGTAACTTAATCAATAAAAAAAAAAAAAAAATTAATGAGGTGGATTAGTATGTTAGGTAACAAAATGGGAGTAGATAATTATTTTATATGAAAATTATAATAATATAAAATACTTTTTTGCTTTCTATTTTATATGAGTTATTATTATTAACTAAAGTGAGAGTATTTGCCATGAGAAAGGGAAAATAGAAAAAGAGTAGTAGGTAGTACTAGTACTAAACATGTGTACTAGTACATGTGATAAATTGAGCAGAGATCATTTTATGGGTATTATAGTTCTAAACATGTGTACTTTCTTAATAAGAAATCAAGCAAGTACAAGGGAGGATAAGTGATACTCATGATTGAGACATTTGGTAGAGATTTGTTGAAGTAACTATTTTCTATGATTTTTCAAAATTGAATGAGAAGTTGGGGGAAAAAAAAAATCATTTATTAACCTTTTTGTTTCTTTATTTAAAAAATATATATTTTATAGGAAAAATAAAAAACGCGTGAGTCTCACTGTCATTCCCAATTTGTCAATTGACTATTGGATGGTCGGCGTTTGAGGTTTCAGCCTGAAACTTCTACGATATTGCAACGTAAACCAAAAGCATCAGTATTTAAACTTAAAAAAAATAAAAAAGTTGTTGGTCACACCGAAACCAAGCCAAGCCAACCACATTTTATATACAAGTATAAAATTTAATCTTTCAAGAATAATGGACCAACATTTAATTTTTTGGTTTTTGGATGGCATATTTAAATATTATTTCCTTTCTTTTTTGGGGAAATCTGAAGGAAGAGAGGGGAAATCCCAAGAGAAAAAAAAAAAAAAAAAAAAAATTAAAAAAAAAAAAAAAGGGGGGGGCCCTTTCTTTTAAATTTTTGTTTAAGGGATATTTTTTTTTTTGCTGAAATGTGTTCAAGGGATATATACTTTTATTTGATTCAGGGTTGTATTTACCATTTCTAAATCTAATTCTAATAAATCCGGTAGGTATGGTGCTTAGAAATTTCAAAGAGTTAAATTAGCTTTTACAAAGAAACTTCCACGATATTGCAATGTAAATAGCTTCAGCATTTGATATGTAGGCTCCATTTGTTTCGGCGTTATAAAATGTTTTTATCATTTTGTGGGTGTTTGTTTTGCAATAAAATCAAAGTCCACTGTAAAATATTTGTTGTTAACCGGAAAAACGTTAAGGGAGATTAGCAAAACGGTTTACGGAAAATTTTCCAAAACACGCGTGAGCTTCTCTCGACCCATTTCACGCCTCTCACTGTCTCTGCTCTCTCTCTTTCTCATTGTCTCTGCTCTCTTTCTCACTGTCCCAACTCCTCCCAGCCACCCCGAGCCACCGCCAGCCACCCTGAGCCACACGGCTTGTGCTCTCTCTCTGTGTTCTCTTTCTCTGCTCTCTTTCTCTCTCGCCCAACTCCAGCCCGAGCCACCCTCAGCCACCCCTTCGCACTGTCGCGCCGATCGCACAGCAAAGGCCCACCCTCCTCCGATCTGCTTCTCCCACGGTAAACCCCCACCCCCTCCGATCTCTGTCTCTCATGGATCAGATCTGATCGGTAAGATCTTGATCTGATCTGATCTGGTGAGAGACCCATTTCTATTTTTTATTTTTTATTTTTCAATTTTTGTTTGATTTGGTGAGAGACCCATTTCTGGTTTCTTAATGGGTTTGTTTTGATAACTGTATCAGGTTGTTGTTCAAAGCTCTGAGCTTTTCAAGGAAGTGACTTTGTTGCTAAAAAGGTTGAATCTTTGGGAGGGTAGTTTCTGCTAAGCATACATTTCTTAATCAAGAAGGAGCACTGGTAAGAAAATGCTGCATTTGCTTTGATTGGTTTCACACCAAAACAAGTCCATCCCACTTTAAAAGTCTCCACTTGCTTGTCTTCACTCTTCCTAATTTGTCATTCACTTTCCTCACTTATTTTAACAACCCTTTCACAACTTTCTTTCTCCTCCTTTCAGATCTTCTTGTCTCTCTGCTCATAAATCACAATGGCTCTTGTGACCAGCGAAGGAGCCTCATCTTCCTCTTCCTCTTCCTCTTTCTCTTTCACCCACCAATGGAAATATGATGTCTTCTTGAGTTTTAGAAGTGAAGATACCCGCAATGGTTTTACAACCAATTTGTATTACGCTTTGGATCACCGGGGTATTCATACCTTCATTGATAATAATCTCCCAAGGGGTGAAAAAATTTCAGACGAACTTCTCAAAACCATTAAGAGTTCAATGATTTCAATAATTGTATTTTCTGAAAACTATGCATCATCCGCTTGGTGTTTGGATGAACTTGCTGAGATTGTTGAGTGTAAGAATAATGGTATGTTGGTGCGACCCGTTTTTTACAAGGTGGATCCATCAGAAGTTCGTAGCCAAAAGGGAAAGTTTGGGGAAGCACTAGCCAAGCATGAAGAAAAATTTAAGGATGACAAAATTGTACAAAGATGGAGGGAAGCTCTACATGAAGCAGCAAATATATCTGGTTGGCATTACTATGAAAGGTATTTATTTAGTGACTACACTTGTTCTTTTATGAATTTAATGGTTTTGTGATGTTACGCTATGCTAAATCTATGAGTTACATGCCGCTTACTCTAATTAGCAATACTTTAGTTGTAATGTACAAATTGAATATTTTGAATTTAGTTTATGTTCTTTGTTCTTTTTCTAGAGTCTAACTTGTTGCATGTTTTTAATTCTCTGTGAATGGCAGGTGCACTGAATTCGAATTTATCCAAAGAATTGTTGAAGAGATCTCAAATTCTAAATCAAATTGGATGCCATTATTTGTTGCTAAGTACCCAGTTGGAATAAATTCTCACGTAGAGGAAATAAAATCGCTTTTAGATATTGAGTCAAATGATGTTCGCATGGTAGGGATCTATGGGCTTGGTGGAGTAGGTAAATCTACAATCGCAAAAGCTATTTATAATAGAATTTCTAATCATTTCGAAGGAAATTTTTTTCTAGAGAACGTTAGAGAGTCAGAGAGAAAAGAAGGCATAATCAAACTACAAGAGACACTTCTTTTTGAGTTCTCAAGGGATAGGAATTTGAAGGTTTGTAACACATCTAGAGGAACCAACATGATAAATGAAAGTCTTTGCAGAAAGAGGATTCTTATAATTCTTGATGACGTGGACAAATTGGACCAAGTAGAAAAATTGCTCGGAAAATGTGATCGGTTTGCTTTTGGAAGTAGAATCATTATTACTACAAGAGATAAGCACTTGCTAGCTACCCTTGGAGCTACTTTTGGAAATAGTTCTTCAACCTATGAGGTTGACGGATTAGATGAATGTGAAGCTATTGAACTCTTTAGTGAGCATGCCTTTGGAAAAAACAAACCCGATGAAGATTATTTAAAACTTACGAATCAAGTTATACATTATGCCAAAGGCCTTCCACTAGCTCTAGGAATAATGGGTGCTGATTTGTGTGGAAGAACTAAACTTGAATGGAAAAATACATTAGCTAAATATGAAAAAATTCCTAATAGAGGTATTCAAGAAATACTGAAAATAAGTTATCAAGGATTAGACGAAACTGAACGAGATATTTTCCTCGATATTGCATGTTTCTTTAAGGGACATCACATGAATAATGTTGTGGATATACTTGAAGCTTGTGATTTTTACCCAAAATGCGGTATTCCAAGACTTATTGAAAAGTGTCTTGTGACTCTTAGTCAAAATAATGCGTTGAAGATGCATGACTTGGTACAACAAATGGGTAGGGAAATTGTTCGACAAGAATCACCACAAAATCCTGGAGAACGTAGCAGACTATGGTATTATAAGGATGTTCTTGAAGTCCTAACTGAAAATAAGGTATAAGTTGTTTTGATTCACTTTCTTCAATTTTTGTCAAATGGTAGATGTAGTCACTTTCTTTTCTTATTTTCTTTTGAATGTGGAAGAAATTTAATCTTATCAATATGCATTTTGTATCAAATTTAATAATTGCTATATTTTTTTGATTAATTCTATTGTGTAGTGTGATTCACTTACTGTTCTGTCCAATTAGGGTTCGGATAAAATCCAAGGCATAATGTTGTGCCCGCCGGGTGAACCAACGAAGGTGCAATTCAATGATCAATTTCTTGAGATGAAAAATCTTAGATTGCTTCAAATTCGTAACGTACAGAGCTGTGGACGTCTTGAATATCTTCCCAATGGATTAAGGTTGCTTGATTGGGCACGATTTCCATGGTCTTCATTGCCATCCAAATTCTATCCTAAAAATTTAGTTTCACTCAACTTGTCTCATAGCCGAATAGAGAAACCATTTAAGCAGGTATGTTACTTAGTATTTATAAATTATTACTTCTATAAACTATATTTTAAATTTCTTTTTTTCTTTTTATCTTCTACAGATCTCTTCGTCCCAAACCTTGTCAAAAATAAATTTCAATGGTTGTGAATTCATTAGGAAATTACATGACTTATCAATGGTTCCAAACATGAAGTTTTTGTGGCTTAATGATTGTAAAAATTTAGTTGAGGTTCATGACTCGGTTGGACGTCTTGATAAGCTTGAAGTGTTGTCACTCGAATTTTGCACTAAACTTCGAATTCTTCCAAGCTCTCTCATGATGGAATCTCTCAGATATTTTTCACTTATAAGGTGCTCAAGCCTTAAGAAATTCCCCAATATTTCATCGAAAATGAAAAGTTTAGACACCTTATATATGACTGAGACTGCTATTGGCGAGTTGCCTCCGTCATTTGAGAATCTCACCGGGCTTAAACAGTTATGGTTCGGAAACAATTTGGGAGTGGTGCATCTTCTAGGTAGCATGTATAAATTACAACATATTGAGCGTCTCTTTATTGACAGTGATGTCATATTTCTGAAGGACGTGGAGATTGATAGACAACCACAATGCAATTCTAATGAAGGCTTTTCCAATGTTTTTCCGAGTTTGAAATCTCTACGTCTTTCTAATTTTAAAATTCGTTCAGAAATAGATTTTATTTTGACAATTTGTTGGTCCCACACATTGGAAAGCTTAACCATCAACGGTAGCAATGTTGTTACCCTCCCAGAAAGCATTACCAGATCTGAGAGATTATATCACCTTCGTATAGACAATTGCAATGAGTTTCGAGACATTCCAAGGCTTCCACAAAGTATAAGATATGTTGATTTATCAAATTGTGACTCGTTGGATTCATCATCATCAACCAAATTATTCTTTCAGGTCTCTCTCTCCCTCTCTCTCTCTCTTAAAGTTATTTAGAAACAATTTTTGTTAGCTTCACAAATAGTAATACATGACTAGCTTTACTAAGATGTCATTTGTTGAATTTGGTAATTTCCTGCAGTTTGGAGAAATGATAATGGGTCCACAGTCATCTATTACAGGATATAACTTTAGAGTACCAGGAAATGAGATTCCATATTGGTTCAATCATCAAAGTGTCGGAAGTTCCATATCATTTTGGGTTGGTCCGGGATTTCCAAAATTTGCTCTATGTCTTGTTTTTGGATCGGAGGATGAGAGGTTTGTTTGTTATGTCGACATTTCGATCAATGGTAGAAAACAAGGGTTCACACGAACATCCGTTTCCCAATTTCGGTATGACCATCTGTGGTTTTACTGGAATCAGGACTCATTCCAGCGGTGTTTCAAGGACTTGAATCTAGGTGATCGAAATCACGTTGAGCTTTTCTGTGAAACCATTCTTTTACGTAAACCCTATACTATTCTTCCAAATATTATAAAAAGAATTGGAGTCCGTGTAGAATGCATTTGTCCTCAAATTATGCGTACACCGAACCATAACCTGTGCCCAACCCAGACTACTTCTTGTCAACTATTACTAAAACCAAAACCACAAAAACTCACAAGGAAGAGAAATTGGGCCCTACCTACTCTAAATGATGACTCCAACTTCAATCTGTATTCATTGTGGAAGAAACTGGGAACATTCTTGTTGAAAATATGCCAAGGTATGCTTTTTTGTTGCTTTGTTTAATTTGCATGTTTGTGTGTCTTTGTCTCTTGCTTCCCTCTCTCTAATTAATTGAATTATCTGAGAGAAAACCAAAATTGGGGTTTAAGAAACCCAATGGATTAAAGTTCCTTACTTTAAAAAAAATATTGTGGAATTGGATCATTGTGATTAAAAAAATGGGTTTCTGCCTAAGAACTCATTGCCAGACCTTTTCTTTCAATTTAAACTTTGCAGACTTCAAATTAACACATTTTTTGTTTTGTTTTGTTTGCAATCTAGTTTCCTCTGTTTTGATGTATATTCTATTTTCTTGTGCTAACCTGCTGCCCAATGTTTCTTTATAGGCATTTAAGATCTTCTTACTTTTGACTTTTAATGTAAAAGTCTTTCATTCTCTTTGCAGGTTAGGGACTTGAAATAATGGCGTACCAAGAAGATTTCAAGGTGTGTGTATGGCTGGATTTGGAGGCCAAGTATGTGGTTTCATTTTGTATTTTATAGGCATTTATTTGATCTTGTTACTATGGATTGGTCTTGATGGGTTTTTATTTTTTATTTTTTATTCTATTCTTTTTTCTGGAAGTGATTGTAACTTATTTAATTTGTTTCTTCATTAACTAGCTTAGCAGTAAGACTGATTTAAATTTGTTAGCAAAAAAGATTGATTTAAATTATATTGGATTTAGCTTATAGCGATGTGTATTCCAATAAGTATCATCCGTTTTTAATGAAAAGAAAAACTACTTTTATTACCAATTAGCCTTGTCCCGGCAAAGAGCATTCAAGCGAAAAGCATTCTGCAATGTTTTGTTGAATGAATAATTATCTCCTTAATTTAGTTCAAGTATCTGGAATTTAGTTCCGTTGTGTTTAATGTGGACGATTTGGCGTGAAAGAAATGCTCATCTTTTTTATGACCAGATCCGGGCTCCAGATTTAGTTCTTGGCACTTTTGTTAGCTCCTTATTTGATTGGTCTAGAATTTGGGGGTTTACTGCCACAAATACTGTTACTGAGTTTGTGGCTTCTCTTCATGTAGTTCACTAAATTTCTCTTTTGTTGTATTTGCTGCTTTTCTCGGGTGCACAATTTGTGCACTTTGAATCTTCTTAATACAAATCTTATTATCTATAAAAAAATAATAATAATTATCCCCTTAAATAAGTTTTATCATTTCTGTGCAGAAAAGGAGGGCCTTTCCTATGCTGAATACGAATTGGGCATCAACAATGGCTTGGATTAAAATGGTCAAACTGTTAATGGGAAGTTTGATCTCATCATGACAAAGATTCTCTAAGGCATAGATACAAGCATTTGACGAGGCAATATAACAACATAAAGGTTCTTCTTGTACATAGTGGGTTATCTTAATCCATAGAATTTTTATCCATTCTTGTTTTTAATAGATAACTTGTGGTTCTATTTTCATTCTTATATATAAAAAAAAATCCAAGAGCATCCTGATGCTTTCCGAGCTGTCACAAATTATTTTTTATATATGGTGAAGAGGTTTCCAATGGAGATGCAACATTTCAGCATGCATGTCAGATTTCGATAGTGAAGCCCAAATTTGATGATTGGTATCATGGTATGTTTCTTTTTTCAGCATTGAGATCTTCCCAAATAATTCACAAAAGTTATTCTCTGCTTATATTGTCTTATTTTGATTGTGTTGTTCCTTAACTTACAATATCCGATCATTATCTCATTTTCTGTCATTGCTATCCAAAATCTGATGTCACAGAACCAAATTTTCAATCCAAAATTTTTTTTATCAAAATTATTCTAAAAAGGCATTAAGTTTTATGAGTTAATGGACAAGTACAGTAAAAAAGGCATATAATGTTTTAGACTAACAGAGATCAACATCTAATTGGTCATACTCTAGAAATTTTGGACCTTTCAAATGGAGGATGTTGAGTACTATGGTGGAGACATACTACTGAGCTAAGATTTTTTTGTTGAGTACTATGGTGGAGAAAAAAAAAGCCTAGTTCTCTGCGTTAGATTTTTTTGTCCTGCCTGACATAAGCTTGGAGGAGGAAACGGGCTATCTCAGATCCACTTTTTTTTCATCCATCATAATCCCTTTTAAATGTTATTGTCAGGAAGCTTTAGTTATTGTTTTGTACACATGCATTTGTAATC
>BKZX01019942.1:0-14774 GCA_014362285.1 Fagus crenata
TGCAGCAGGTATGTTATACTTTCAAATTTCCTTTTGCAATTCATCGAATAAGTTTATTCATTATTCAGCCTTTCCCCTTCATACTTATGGTTGAAATTAGTGTCGGCTGTCCACATGTGACTGTTAATACACCTGTGCTTAGAAACACCCTCTTCACCATATAGGAAATTTTTTAAAAAGCTTTATTATGTTTTGTAACTTTATCTTGGTCCGTTACTAGAATTCCTGTTATTATTTAGTTTTGTATTCTTTTTGTTCTCCAGCTTGATTCTCTTCCACAACAATCAAACTCAGATCAGCTTGAGAAGTTGAAAATATTTAAGACTATGTTGGAGCGTATTATATCATTCTTACAGCTTGCCAAAACTAATATATCACTTGGTTACAAGGAGAAGTTGGGATCTTATGAGAAGCAGATAGTAAATTTTGTAAACACAAATAGCCCCAAGAAGCCTGTTTCTTCACTGCCGCACAGTGTTGGTAAAAGTGCAAAGCGCAAATCGCTGAAGTCCCTGCGCTTTTCGCCTCTAAAGTGAGGTGCATTCAAGAGGCACTTTTTTTTTTTTTGAATTGATGATAGGATTACACACGCACATACTACATTAACTTTGTCTATGTAGGGGATCGAACCCACTCCTTTGGAAATAGTTTACCTCCAACCCAATTTGGAGGAATCCTCCTCCAACCCACTACATAGCAAGTAAATAGACTATCCAAGTATACTTTTAATCGTATGACATTTTTAATAAGTCATGTGATTTTTTAAAATACACATGTGGATGGTCTATTTACTTGTCACGTAGTGGGTTAAAGAAGGATTCCTTCAAACCGGGTTGGAGGTAAACTCTGTCCCACGCTCTTTAGGGGTGGGGATCAGGGGAGGGGGCCTAGTGGGCGCTTTTTTTTTTCTTTTCTTTTTTTCTCTTTAATCTTTAAAAAAATCTAGATGTGAATTGTACATTGTAGCCATCTAATCTTTTTTATATTGATATAAATCGTGGGTGCTTTTTGTTGTTTTCTTCTTCTTTTCTCCTCTTCTACAAACTCGCATGTTCTCTTCATATTGTTTTTGGGGTTCTCTCCTTGACTTATCCTTTTTCCCCCCTTGGAGTTTTTGCTTGGTACCAAAACCCATATAATTCAAAACCTCCTCTATGTTTTTTCCCTTTTTACTCCCTTTTCTTCAAAGAATAAAGTTCAATGTTTGATTTTATTTCCTTGCAATATGTTATTATTTAAGTACAGTTTATTTACCATCGATAGGTTTCCAAGGGTAATTGTTTACTTTCCTGATAGTCTATTGTAACCTAAAGAAAATCAACAGAATTTTTTATGATTACCAATATCACTTGGGATTGTCCCTCCGAATTTGTTATCATCCAAGTATAAGTTGCTCAAGTTGGCAAGATTACCTATCCCTGAAGGTATCTTCCAAAAATAAGATTTTTGCCAATCACAAAAGTGTTAAGCTGGGTAGAAAGATTGCCCAAATCATTAGGTAGCGTTCCTTCAAATTGATTCGCCGTGAGATCCAGGTACTGCAAATTGCTACAATTGACTAGAGATTGAAAGAAATTCATTTCATCAACATCTTCACTTCCTAAATTATTACTACGCATCACTAGTGCCATCAAACGCTGTAAGCCTCCCAAAATTGACTGATAATTTTCAGGTAAAATTGTTTTTTTCAACTTGGAAGCGTTCTAGCTCTGAAGCATTAGATAATGAGACTGAAAGAGATCTCGTAAATTGGTTCCCATAAATTTGAAACCACTGCATATGAGGAAGGGTGAGGAATAAGTCTGTAGGAAGACTTCCAGTAAGCATTTTGTCGGTCTGAAATCATTAAAGGCTGCAGATAAAACTTGTGGGGAGATAAGGAAGCCACCAAACCTCGTATGAAGATGTAATACTTCTACTCTTGCGGCCTTATGTAACACCTTCCCACTCATAGAAATGGAGGTAATCATTCCACGAGCTGAAAACGTTTCTAGGGTCATGTGTTATCTTTGTCTTGAAGGCCAACAAAGCCTGTTGATCCGTCTTATTCCCACCAAAATAACTGCAGGTGTCAGTACTACCAGCAAAAACAGCAAGAACTTTTACGTGCAGCAGTACAATGAACAATATTAGAAGGATGGCTTGGAAGTGAATTAAGCACAATATTAGTCTCAGATTCACTGCTGTAAGTGAAGATCCTTCATTGCTTTTTCATTTCCAATGTGCAAGTTTTGCGTTGTGTTTGACTAAATAAGGTGTCTATGCAGTCGAAATGTTGTAGCACCAGGGCCTTGATGAGAAAGTAAAATTGATAGGGAAAGAGAAATGGGTGGAGATCCACTTCTAATAGTTGAAGCGGGGAAAATTTTTCGATGTCTAGGTTGGAGTGCTGGTATAAACAATGATTTCGTGCAATTAAACTATTATATCTTGCTTAGTGCTTGGATAAGCAAAATCATATATGCCACTAACTAATATATATGAATGTTGCAATTTTCTCATACACTAGTCGTTAACGCGTGCGATGCACGGGATAATTTAATAAAAGCTATATATTCTTTTTGCTAAAAAAAGTATTAAAATATGAGATATAGTTGTTCAAATATACAACATCCATCTCAAATACATTCTAACAATCATATAACAATACTATGGATTTCTTCTAAAACCTCTCAAATCAAATAAACATCTAGTTTATATGTTGACAAACACATACACAAACTCATGTGTGCACACATAGAATGGAACAATCTTTTTTCGAAATATAATGCTATTGATTTGCCCACCAATCGTTTTCTAGCCTCTATCACAATATTTTAGTATTCAGTTTTTTCCTTTTGGTTCTTGTTCCTCTACGTCATCGTCATCATGGTTGTCATTATCATTTTCTTCCTAGGCTTGCTCCTCCTTTATTCTTCCCAAACATAGATCTGTCTAATTGTAAGACAAACTATAGAAAAAATTAGTTATAGGTAAGTTATAAAATAGTCAAATTCACAAATAAAAACCATTTGAGTAATTACATAAGTTTCACTTAACAAATTAAATATTACACAATGCGTATTTTTCTGTTAGTTTTCTATTTAGATTGTGTCAAATGTGTTCTAAGATGTATATATGGCTCAATATATACAGTAGGAGAAAAAATCAAAAACAAAAAAGAGATGGTGAATCTAATTTCACATTTGCAACTCCTATAAGCTTCTATCAAAAAGAGAAAGAGCATATGTACATTAGTTTCACTTAACAAATTAAATATTACACAATGTGTATTTTTTTTGTTAGTTTTCTATTTAGATTGTGTCAAATGTGTTCTAAGATGTATATATGGCTCAATATATACAGTAGGAGAACAAATCGAAAACAAAAAAGAGATGGTGAATCTAATTTCACATTTGCGACTCCTATAATCTTTTATCAAAAAGAGAAAGAGCATATGATCAACTGATGTCTCTGGCAGCCTTACACCTTGCAAATATAGTCAATGACAACTAATCTACATCGCTATTTGGGAGTGAAAAAAGAAAAACATTTAGTGCCACTATAACCTGTTGGAAATTAGCGATAGCCTCAATCTTCGAATTTAAAGCAACCAACCAAAAGAAAATCAACCACAAACCATCAAAATTCCAATGAAAAAACCAAAGAAGATCAGGTAAAAAAAAACCTCTCCTTAGAGGACATTCCAATTCTGATGATATTTCAGCAATTTTTGTAAAGATGTGAATGGAGAGCAATTGTAATTTATATAAGGAAACATTGCTAGTGTTACTAATGAGGAGTGGAAGAGTCGAGACATGTTGAAAGGTGAGAAGTTTTAAGAAGCAAAGAAAAAAAAAATGAAAGGTAATATAAGGAATTATAAAGCATTAAATATTTATGCATTTAAGGGAGGCTTTAAAAGGCATTATGCTAGAGTTTATAATGGAGAGACAGTTTTATGCATTTAAGGGAGGCTTTAAAAGGCATAATGCCAGATTTGATAATGGAGAGCATTTCCTTTTTCTTTGTTTTATAATAAATCTGTACATTCTTATAATTCTTGACTTATTAATGTTGATAAAATCGAATGGTGGAATTGGAAAGAGATAGAGTTAGATGAGGAGTCATAAGTTAGAAAGAGGAAATCCCTTTAGATAAGGATAAAATCTTATCTAAAATTAAATGGGAATCAATTAAAATAGGAAAACAATTTAAGAGGCTTGAGCCTAACGTGGATTATTGTGAGAATAGGAAAGCTGATGTGGCAGGTTTTGGAGAAGTAAAAACATTTTCTCTCAGTTTCAGCTTTTAATTTAGACTAGCAGGTATCCCGTACAATGCACAAGATTTTTACTTATTTAAATTTTAAATCACAAACAAAAACTAAAAATTAAAAAGCAAAAAATTGTTTACCACTTCATGACTATCCTTCACAACTGAAGTTTCTCCTTGTCTACAAACTTCTTTACCGTGTTTTGCAAACTCACGGATTATTTCAACAATTTCTTCAATCCCTACATTTTCAACATGGTCCATTAGGTTCAAAAGTTGCTCAATACACTTTGATACTATGCATATATGTAGGATTGTCTATTACCTTTTCATTCAGCAAGGTTTGTTAGATATAGTCATGAACTCATTCAAGACTTGCTCTGCTCTTGTAACTAAAATGCATAATTCAAGAAGCAATAAACATAACTAACGTTTCAAGAAGCAATAAACATAACTAACCTCATCAATTACCGATATGTTCAAATGGTCGAAAGCCACATCATTTAACTTAATTCATCACACCCAAAAACAAACATTAACCAAAACAAAAATATATATTTGCAACATTATAGGTTTTAACGTGTATTTATAAATAGTATCTTCATCTTAATCTTTATCTTCATCTTAATTTTTTCAGTCTATTTATAAATAAAAAAGATTAATCTTTATTTTTATCTTCATCTTAATCTTTTCTTAATCTTTATCTGCATCTTAATTTTTTTTTATCTTTATCTTCATCTTATTTTTTTCTTAATTGTTATCTTCATCTTAATTTTTTCTTAATATTTATTTTCATCTTAATTTTTTTAATAAGATAATTTATCTTCATCTTAATTTTTTCTTAATCTTTATCTTCATCTTAATTTTTTTTTTAAATAAAATAAAAAAAAAATCTCAGCACATGTCAAATTCTAAGCATGCTAAATGGCAGAACCTCAGCTGAAGAATGTCAAATTCTAAGCATGTCAAATGGCAGAACCTCAACTGAAGGTTTCTGCTTTTATATATATACTAGCATGTACCCCGTGCAATGCACGGGATTTTTAATTTATAGTTATAATAATTCCGTTGCTATTATTGCTTTTCCTTGAATTATTTGTTTTTCTCTAATTTTATTCAGTCATGTAAAAATCAGTTTTTTAGAGGAACAAATTGAGGTCCAAGTCAATAACTCATACATGTTTCAGTATTACTGAAGAAAAAAAAAAGGGTTGATGATGGATCTTTAGAAGGTATTATACATTTTTGTTTTCTCTTTTGGATTTTTGTTCTCTTTTTTTTAATTTCTTTCATGAGGTAATGTTGAAGCTTGAACCTTTTTTTTGTCTCTAAATGGCTCTGAGTAGCCCTGTGAGAGAGATTTGAAGACCAATTATAGTAATGAGTTAATTAGAACTGAACTTACTTGAATTCTTCAAAATCTACTAATTCTTTCGATACCAAAATATATTTATCCAAAATATTTTCAATATAAGCTAAGTGTAAATCCTAATTGTCTTTCACATTTATAATTAACAACAAAGCAATTCTTCGAAAATTTATTCAAAACCAAACACAGATTATGTAGTAGAATCTTAAAAATTAAACCAAAGAAAGAAAGCATTTGTAAAAAGAGAACTCACCGTAAATTCCACAATAGAAACAATTTAAGTGTAAGCAACAACACTTGAAAAAGTTATGAATATTAGAAAGAAAGCATTTTTAAAAAGGGAACTCACCGTAAATTCCACATAGAAACAATTTAAGTGTAAATCATTTACGATATAGAGACGAATCCAAAATATTTGCAATATTATAAGTTTTAACGTGTATTTATAAATAGAAGAGATTAATCTTTATCTTCATCTTGATTTTTTTTTTTTTTTTTTAATCTTTATCTTCATCTTGATTTTTCTTTTTAATCTTTATCTTCATCTTAATTTTTATCATCATCTTAATTTTTTTCTTAATCTTTATCTTTATCATATATTTTTTTAAATAAAATAAATAAAAAGATCTCAGCACATGTCAAATTCTAAGCATGTCAAATGGCAAAACCTCAGCTGAAGGTTTCTGCTTTTATATATATATTGATGAATGGTCTTTGGGGAAGAGATAAGAATTGAGATGGCATTTGATAGATGTTTATATGCTAAATGCTACCCAGTGAATAGAACACTCTGTAACCATTCCACACGATGGTGATACCATTCTAATTTTCTCACGTCCGCCATTTTGGATTGGACGCTTTAAATTTCTTTAGTTAGATCTTCCAAAGACTTGGAAAATTATGGTCTTTGGGTCCCCCATTAATTATTGTGAATTGTGGAGTATAGAATTGAATGATTAGGACTATATAGGTCAAGTCAATAGATAATTTAAATCAATAATTTTTCACTTTGGACCACCCAGACTAAAAATTTGTGGAAGATTATTAAAGGTGTGGAAGTTGATCATGGGTGAGATCCAATCAACTAGGAAAGCTTCAAGAAAGGTTCAAATGACCAAATTCTTAGTCCAAAACATGTACAGGTTTGCTCTTGACATTTTTTTTGTTGCTAAGGCTCCGTTTGTTTCAACGTAAAACATTCTTCACCGTAAAATGTTTGCAAATGCAAATGATTTCAAGGAAAATGATTGTTTTTCCACTGTTTGTTTGCATTTAGGAAAATGATCCAACAAATATTTTACATTGTGTGTTTGGAGTAACGTAAAACAAAAAAAACCCACACCCCAGACCACCGGAATCGACCAAAACTGGAAACCACCACCGTGAGCCACCCCACAACCCACCGTGAGCCAAACCCCCCACCGAAATTGACCCAAAACCCACCCCGAAACCCATTGAGACCCATCGCACAAAAGCAAAAATCAAGCTCAAAATCAACCAAACCCCATCAACTTCAAACCACCGGCAGCACCGAAACCCATCACCGGAAACACCATAACCCAAAACCGGCAATAACCAAACCCATTGGCAGTAGATCTGTAATCTTAAAAAAAAAAAAAAAAAAAAAAAAAAAAAAAAAAAACCAGAAAACCAAAAAACCCAGCTTGTATGATCGTGCTTGTTCTCCTCGCCTCGCCGCACCGTGCCGCGTCTCGCAACTCCTCACTTGCCTCTATCGTCGTGCTTCGTCGGCCATTCGAGCTTTTGCTCGTGCTTCAATGGTGTTTTCTATGCGAGAGATCTCGGGGGGGGGGGGGGTGTTGTTTGCTGTGCGAGAGAAAGAGTGCAGAGAAAGAGAGCAGAGAGAGAGAGCAGAGGTCGAAGTGGCTCGGGGTGGCTGGGGTTGGCTTGGTAGGAGTTGGGCGCGAGAGAGAAAGAGAGTAGAGACTGAGCCTCACGCTTTTGGAAAATGGTTTACGAAAATTTTTTCCGTAAACCCTTTTCCTAATTTTTGTGAAGGATTTTCCGGTCAACCGTAAAATGATTTCTGTTGACTTTATTTTACAGCGAAACAAACACCCGTAAATGATGAAAACGTTTTACGGAAAATATTTTACGTCGAAACAAACGGAGCCTAAATTACAATTCTCTTTACATAATAATATCCTTAACAATGCTTTTAATTTATAGCATTAATGTCATTACTGAACTATTTTTCCATAAAAGATGGTGCTAAATAGCCTGACACAATAATTTAAATGGATAAAACCTCTTTCTTTCAGAAGTATCAATATGAGCAGATCCAAGGTGGATAAGATGAGGGATTTGAATGAGTCTGAGAGATCAATGACTTGTAGATTAGTGTAGTATTCCTCCTTTCAAAAGAGATTTCTATAATCACCTATAATAGTGAGTGCACATCATAACAATTCTATAGTCCACAATTCACTCTACTTTAACTGGGGACCCACAAGACCATAATATAAAGGGAGACCCACTAGACCATAATTTTCCAAGTCTAATTTTTCAAGTCTTTGGAAGACCTTAATGAAACATTAACGGATTGCACACTTCAAATTTTTTTTAATTAAAAAGTATTGCACCTAATCCCTATCAACGGTCGACTTTGCCACCTTCACCGCCAAATGCTTAGAGCATCTCCAGCAACACTCTCTATTTTATCTTCACATGTAGAGAGTTCTCCACATGTAAAGAGCCATTTTTTCAACTACACTCCAACAAACTCTCTATTTTATCTTTATTTTTATTATTTTATTTAAACTTTTTTTTTCTCTCTCCTCATTTCTTTTTTCTTCTTCGTTTCTCCCCTCTGGTGACCCACTCCACCATCCAAAACCCAGCAACAACCACCACTCCACCAAGCTGCAAACAGCGAACCCAACATTCAAAATCAACCACTCCAAAATCAAAATCAAAAGTCATCCAAAATAACCAACTGTGGCTGAGACCGAGATCGTCGAGCACAGCTAGCCTAGGCCGAGATTGGCGTAAATAGACCACCAGGCCGAGATCGATAAACCCAAGCCCGTTTCCAACCGTCAACCACCACACCACCACAAAATCAACAGAGAACAAAGGAGAGATAAGGAGAACAGAGAACAGAGGGGAAAGCACAAAGAAGGAAAAAAAAAAAAAAAAAGGAAGAGAGAGAAAGAAATCGTGCAAAATAAAAAAAAACAACTTAAATAGGGCCGGTAAAAAATAATTGTTTATTCGGCTAAAGAGTGAACAGTAGCTTTCATTTGTGAAAAGCTACTGTAGCATTTTGGCAATTTGAAGAGCTGTTGGAACATCATTTCTTCATTTTTGCTCTCCACATGTGGAGATAGAGAGCCTTTTGAAGAGCTGTTGGAGATGCTCTTAGTGGGAAACCGCTTGGTATATTTCTAACCTCTCTTTGAAGTCTGAACCTTGTTTGTTGGAATGTGTTGTAGTTTAGCTCACAAAATCTAAGCTTTACCGTTGGATGACAAAGGCTACCTTATTTGGCATGCATCAATCGGCTTCAAAAAATAAAGCAACACGATTGGGCTTTAGTTTGCTAATTTATCTTCATCTTCATTTTTTCAATCTATTTATAAATAGAAGAGATTAATCTTTATTTTTATCTTCATCTTAATCTTTTCTTAATCTTTATCTGCATCTTAATTTTTTTTTATCTTTATCTTCATCTTATTTTTTTCTTAATTGTTATCTTCATCTTAATTTTTTCTTAATATTTATTTTCATCTTAATTTTTTTAATAAGATAATTTATCTACATCTTAATTTTTTCTTAATCTTTATCTTCATCTTAATTTAAAAAAAAAAAAAAAAAAAAAAAAAAAAAATTCAAAAAAATGTAAAATATAAAGAAGAAAAAATGAAAAAAAGTTGATGAATGTCAAATTCTAAGCATGCTAAATGGCAGAATCTCAGCTGAAGGTCTCTGCTTTTATATATACTAGTCGCAAACCCGCGCGATGCGCGGAAAACTTCCAATAACATGTAATGTTTTCAAACTGAACTACAAACATAACTATGGCCCTATACAATTTTATTCACAATAACATATAACTTAAAGCTCCTAGGTGAATACAACAACAAAAAATAAACAAAGAAACCAAAGGAGAAAGAACGCACCTTTGAGACTTAAACAACAATAGAACCATTGGAAGCACAAGGAGACTAAAAACAAAAAAAATCCTATCACGGGATTTAAATAGGAAATTGGGGTTGCAATTAATTGGGGAGATGAAGAGGTCGGGAGTTCAAGAGGTGAGAGGGAGAGAGAGGTAGATGAAAAGGTGAGGTAATTAATTGAGGAGATGAAGAGGTCAGGGAGTTCAAGAGGTGAGAGAGAGAGAGAGGTAGATGAAGAGGTGAGGTAGAGGAACAGACATGAGAGAGAATTAAATAGAGGGAAGGGGAAGTGGAAGTGTGTGGGAGCAGCAAATATGACTTGGCGGTATTTGGGGAAGCCTAAAAATTTTCTCTCAGCTTCAGCTTTTAGTTGATATATATATTATAAATATATTGATGATTGCTTGATTATAGATAGATAAGGAAACAGATAAACCAATCACTCAATTTTAATTGTTACCAGTTAAGCCAAAATTGATGAAGATGGTCTCCCCTACTCAATTTATCGCCTAGATTTCAATTTTGCATCAGTTTTTTCATCAAACGCTTCTATATTGTCCAATATGACATTTTTCTATTGATTTTGGCGATTTTTTTTTGTAGTTCCTGTTTGTTCAGTGGACATTAAACAATTTCCTTCCCAATTCAAGTTGTCATTAAGTTTTCAGCTTTAGTTTGAGGTGGATGTCACATAACTAAGGTTATGGGTCCAGCACATTGGATTAGCAAAGGGTTGATCTACATCTACTATATAAATTCCGTATTATAGTCACACATATTATGAGCGAAGATGTAGTTATCTAAGGTTCTCTATTGTGAATGTAGATCATGTGACCAAAACACCTTAATTCTCTGTGCACTTTCACCTTCTGTCTTTCCTCTAGCTCTCAATCCCAACAACAGTTAAATGATTAAATTCAACTTTAGTCTTTAGAAATAAATTATGGAAGCTTTCTATGTTGTCTTGAGTTCAAATTGTGCCTTCAGGCTTCCTAATTGTAGAAGACCTAAATCTAATGACAATGTAAAATATAAAAGAGTGATAGAGAGAGAGGAAGATAATGGAGGCTAGGGTTTTCAAGTGGTTCGACTATGTGAGCCTACGTCCACATGATGTAGCCAATGGGCTACATCTTTATTATATTCTCTATATGATGTTTTTGGATGATTACAATGTGTTGTGAGGTGTCCTATTTATACATAGGACTATTAACACAACTCTCCTATCTAACCTATGTGGGATTCCTTAACATTTCAAAATACCAGTCCTTAACTCATGGTATCAGAGCCCTAGAGCTCTAACGAGCAACTCGATCTTTCCGCTTCCGCATTTCAAAAAAAAAAAAAAAAATTCCATCCAAAGCACCTCACCACAAATCTTTCTTTTTTAGAAAACTGATCACAAATACCAGTCCCTCCCATCAAAATCGGCAAAACCCCTGTTTTCCGATCAAATTCCACCTCCGCACACTCCTCCACGCGCAGCCCAAACATGCTGGAATCTCCTCTTTGCACCACACCCGCCTCCGTATACCAAGTTCAGATCTACTACTTCCCGAATCCTATTCACAAAAACAACACCACATCTCAATAAATCTTCAGCCGAACTACTGAATAGCGCAAAAATCAAGTCGATCCGATGAATAACGCGCCTCCACGCGCCGCTTGATGTTCCGGCGTTTCGTTTCACACGCTCCTAATCTCACACGCGTGCCACGCGCCGGAAACAGTCTCCTCTGCTTCGTGCCCCAATGGAGTGTCGCCACGTCATCCTCTGACCCGCGGTTTGGACCCGTTTATGATCCACAGAGCCACCCACTGTTGATACTGCTGATGTCAACCCTAGGTCGCTCTAGCTTACTGCTGACGTCAGCAGACCCGAAAAAAAAAAAAAAAAAAAAAAAAAAAAAAAAAAAAAAAAAAAAAAAGGAGAGAGAAAACTGGCTGCGACCAGTGAGCAAAAAAAAAAAAAAAAAAAAAATTTTTTTTTTTTTTATGTGTTTTGGTTGCATTTTATTTTTTATTTATCTTTGTTTGCAATATTCAAAAAAAAAAATCCAAAAAAAAAAAAAGAAAAGAGAAAACTGGCATTGACCAATAAGAAAAAAAAAATAAAATAAAAATTGTGGGATTTACTTTTTGATTCTATCTTAAATAAGCCGAGATCGAGCCAAGCCATCAAGCCACTGAGCTGAGATCCCGAGCCAAGACCATTTCAAGATCCGAGCCTCTAAGCCACTGAGTCACGATCCGAGCCATTGAGCCATGATCCGACCGAGCCAAGCCGAGATCTACTTCAAGCCAAAATCCAAGCCACCGAGCCTCTGAGCCGAGATCCGAGCCATCGAGCCGAGATACGAGTCAAGCCGAGTTGAGCCAAGATATTTGAGCTATTCTTTTGTAAACAAACTCAAAGGTTACATAAAAAATTACACCTTGAGTTTGAGGGGGATGTTAAGGAATCCCACATAGGTTAGATAGAAGAGTTATGTTAGTAGTCCTATGTATAAATAGGACATCTTCACAACACATTGTAATCATTCAAAATATCATACAGAGAGAATATAATAAAGATGTAGTCTATTGGCTACATCCTGTGGACCTAGGCTCACATAGCCGAACCACTTGAAAAACCCTAGCCTCCACATTCTCTTCCTCTCTCTCTATCTCTCTTTTATATTTTCCATTAGATTTAGGTCTTCTACACTAATTACATGTGTTCAAACTTAAATAGGAATTTGGATTCACAAGTGAATTCACTTCCGATGTTATGATGTTCGCGATATCAACCAAGATAAATACTTTACCAAAGTGAATATGTGACTTTGAAAGATTAAAGACTGATGATTTTACAGATTGGCTGGGTTGGGATCCCAACTGCACTAGCTTGGCTTCCAACGGATATGCTTATCAAGGTACTGCTAACACCTTGTTTTATTGGATGCTCCATACTGCTGCTCTAAGAGTGCCTACAAGCTAGGCCTAGCATGGTGTTTGATTATTCAAGCTCAGCAAGCCTAATTCAACCTTGCTATCAGAAAGTATATCTCAAGAGTCTCTTGGTTTCTGATCACCATCAGCAACTTCTGTATCTTCTGTTAAAAACAATGCAATTGATGTCAGACAAGAATAAGATGATCATCAAGATAATTTTGCTGAGAAACTGCTGAAGCCTTGAAGGTGAATCATTTCAAGCTAGATATATGACTGGTTTAGTTTAACAAGATCTAAAAAAAGTACACAAAAATGGGTAAACAGTATAGGCAGTAAAAAATGACTCATACTCCTTTCAAGAGTGGATTTTAACAAGATCCCCAAATTTTTCTTAAACTAAATTACAGCAATTTAATTATTAGCCTATCATATCGGACCAACCCCTCAACGAAAAAAAAAAAAAAAAATTAAGCAAAATAGACATGTATAGGTCCAAAAACTTATTCAAAGAAGTTTATTATTTGTACGACATATAATAGCCAAGGTCTAGCAATCAATTCAGCCCTCAATCTATGCAGTCACGTCATCACCATCCCTGTCCAAATTAAGCCATGTTAGATTAATCTTTTCCTTTTTTTAATTTTCCCCTCCTCACTCAATTATTGTCCTACCATTTCAAAACTTTTCGCCCCTATTTATTTTCAGTCCTATGATCCATAATTATCAACTCATTAATGCACAACTTATAAATGGGATTTAGAATTTCAAACAACATCCAATCACTGATTAAATTATGACTCTCTTTGTCCTCTCTCTCCAAGTGAAAGGCCACCCAACTAAATGGCAATAAATGCTAATATGTTGATTGGTGTTAGGTGATTTGCAAATTTAGTAACAAGGCATGTTTATGTGATTTGCATTAATATAGCCAAATCAACCATACTTCTTGTTTGAGTTTGAGCTATGAAGAAAAATATGTTGATGGTGTTTGGTCCATGAATTTAGAATTGTCAATCTGGTGTCAAAAGTGTAACTGTAATTCAGCCATGCAAGTCTTATAATGTTTAAAATCATGTACTTAAAGATCAAAATGAAGACTCAAGAGAAGTGCAAGGTTCAGTCAGCTCAACTGCAACCTTGATAGGTCCTGATCCAACGAGGGTTTCGATAGCTCAGTTGTAGTCCACCGATTAAGCCTCGAGATCCAAAGATCCCAATTAAGGTCCACGAACGAATAAAAGACTTAGGATTCGTTCCCTAGTGATCATGCACACATAAAGTGATCTAAGGATGATCACATGGAGAGACAACACTCACTTTTAAGGTTTTGGCTACGTTCTATATGCCTAGGATTTTGTAACCAAGCCAATTACCTTCATCACCACTACATAGGTGATCTATCGAAGGTGCTGCAAAGGAATCAACAACATCAAGGTTGTTGATCAAAACTTCAAGGCAATCCTTGGAGTCGCGAACAGATTGGTTCGTGTGGAAGAATAAATCGCTTGAAGAGTATAACCGGGTTGAAGCTACATGGAGTTATGTAAGTAAGTTACTACTGGAGGTAGCAACTATATAAATTAGGATCCCAGTGGGTTTTTCCCATTTGGGTTTTCCCTTCGTAACCAAATAGTTGTCTTTTACTCTTTAGTATTCTGATTAATTGTTATTTTGGTTATATGCTAAATTGGCCCAAACTGAATCTGATTCCATAATTCATTAATTAATTGATTCGGTAATTTAGGTTAAAAGTAAATAAGCCAAGGTCTAAATTTCCAACAGTGGGGAATGGGAAGTAAGTGAAAAATACATCTTATTTGGTTGAAAATATTACAATTGCATATGAAATTAGATAGTTATTTTCCAAGCATACAATCAATAGATTTAAACACAAATACAAGCTTGAAGGAAATTATTTCAAGTTACTCATACACATATAAATATAGATATTTGAGGACATAAGAACCACGAAGAATACTCCTTAATAAACCATAAGCATGTTTATCTGGCATGGCAGAAGATTCTTTCCATCCATTGTAAAACTTTATGAGCCTGCAATTAGTCATGAATAGAAA
>BKZX01019943.1:0-10109 GCA_014362285.1 Fagus crenata
GACAAAGCTGACCAGTTATCAGATAATGCCTCTCAAAATATGGTACAAGATATATTTTTCTCCTAACTTTTGTTTTGTTTGTTCAGTTGACAAATGCATACTTATTTTTGCTTATCCTACACCTGAAAGTCTTTGGTAGCACTGTTTTGTGTTAGGAATTAGAACTATATGTGCTATGTTATTTTTTTGCTCCTTATCATGCCTAGGAAGTAAATAAATAGCTGTTTTTGATTTTGATGTTTGTTAGTGTAGCTCAGCATGGAATAATCTAACCTAAGTTATATCTGGATGATGTTTTCCAGAAAAAATGAATCCTGGAAGAAAATCAATGACAAAGATGATGTGTACAAGATTCAGGACAGTAATGATGTGGAAGATGGGGCTGAGTACACATTAATGAGGGGGATTCGTGGAGCTGGATAGAACAGGACGATTGACATGCACGAAAGAAGAAGAAGTTGATTTAAATGGTGGAAGAGCTTGATATGAAGATGATCTATATAGGATAACGACAACATCCAGTCCTTGCAGTACTGTTTCTATGACAGCTGAAAACTAAAGAGCTACAAATAATCCTACCTGCAACTCTGCAAATATTGACAAAATGGTCTTTTGCTAAATATATATTCTTTGCATTAGTAAATTTAAGATTTAGCTTTTGTTTGCTAACTGTTATTTCCAAGCATGCCTTCATTTGTTGGATAACTGTCATGGATAAACTTCTCACTTGTGACAGGGTTGCTAAATGGGGATACAATTATGGTCTCGTTTGTGTGTTCTACAGGAGAAAGCTACAGTCCAGAGATCACATCTTTTATGACTGTTCTTATACTAAAAGGCTGTGGCAGTATGTATTAAGGTTGTGTTTGGTAAGCAAGCAGCTGAATGATTGAAATTCTGTCTTGTGCTGAGGTATTCTTTCCTTGAAAGGCAAAATGTTTCAGAACTATTGTTTGCTAGTTAGCTTGGCTGCTTTCATTTATCGTGTATGACTTCAACGCAATGCTAGATTCTGCAAGGGACTCATTCATAGAGAAGAGAAAATCTTGTGTTTAACAAAAAATGACATTAGACATCATTAGAATAGTTTTAAGGGATTCAAGAAATTGGTACAAAATAGTCATTTGTGGCTGCTGGGGTATATCAGTATCTTTTTTAGAGTAGATGTATTGATTGTTTGAGAGTTTTGCAGATATTTGTTGTTTGTGTAGTGTTCTGGTTTAAAGTAGCTATGTTAACTGTTTCTATGTTCTGTAGCTGTTTGCTGCTTGTGTTCTGTCCAGGTTGAACTCTTTTGTAATATCTTTGCTTGGTTTATTTTTAATTTATCTCATTTATCCAAAAAATAAAAAGTCTGTCCTACTAGTCACCCAAAAATAAAAAAAAATTCTGACTATACTTGGATTGATTGAATATAGCTCATCCCTTGTTTAATGGTTAGAATTTCAAAAAAAATTTAACATGTTATATCTCCTTGAATTAGAGATTAGACTATTAAGGTTCATATTAGATCAATGTCATTGTTGTCTATGACTCTAGTCGGATTAAAGTACTATATAATTAAGCCTTCTTCAAACTTCTAATTGATGTTTGTTACCTTGAATAACCCCTCTACAGCAGACATTGCGCTTCTGATCCCCTCATCTTTTGCAATTCTGCCTCCAAGAACAAATGTGAGCAAAAATCGACTCTAACTTTCAAGCAAGCTTGATAAGAAAGAACCCATAGAAACTGATATTGGTAAACAGAATTACCAAACAGTTATACCGGATGCTTGGGTGCGGCAAATCAAAGATCAGCTCATTAGGGCTGATTTATTCCTCCCAGCGACAATAAACAGTCCCCATTTACAAGGAAGTTCAACGAGCACTTAGGGATGCAAGCAAGGATTTTGAACAGCCAAGGAAGTAAGTCTTTCCTTTTTTCATATTATTTCCAATGACCAAATCTTCTCAAATTTGTCTTTCAAAAATTGGTCTGATGCTTTATTAGGTGCCCTATTTGGCGCACGATTGTCTAAACTTCTATCTTTCTCTGCATTAATCTGTTGCTATGGTTGTCACTCACGACTCAGATCATAGAGGAGGCTCATTAAGCTAGTTGCACAAAAAACGGAAAATGGTGTTGTGCTCTATAGTGTTGAGATTTATGGTGATGATGATTTGAAAAATTGGCCTCCAGTTTCGTCCTTTGTAGCCTTAAATGTCGTCTGATTCCTCCCCATCATCAGACTTACATTGAAGGTTATTATTCTCGACTTGAACATATACTTATTTTGATTATGTGCACAAAACCTTTGTTGTTTAGTCATCACATCTTTCTTTTGCAGTTCTATTGCCCATACTATTACTGAGTTTGTGCACAGTCAGCCAATTATTTGCAAGGTACTTGGAGCAATGTAAACATTCTAAACAGAAAATAAAATTTATGGAATAGGAAATAAGCCTTCATTTGTTTAATTACAAAATCTGCAGAGGAAAATGGATAATGAAGAACCATTCGTGACCTAAAAAAATAGTAACTAGAAGTTGCTATATTTATAGCACCATAAGTAGGACAATAGGAGGTGTAAGCAGCACCTCTAAACGGACTATAGCACTTGGGATCAAGTCATTAATAACTTTAAGATTTAACTTTACACGGTTGTTTTGACCTTGCAAACAGCTCCAATTTATTTGTTTGGTAACTATTCATTTGTGCATCTCAACAGTTTTATTTACTAGGAGTAGATAGAGCTCAGGAAGGACTTCTATAGTTCTGTGGTTTGTGAGGTAATGCAATTTGATTTTGCATTATTGTTGGTTCTCTGTACTGTGGAGTTATAATTGGTGTTTTGAGATGCCTGATTTCTATAGGATTGGGCTATGTGATATTAATAAGTTGCTACAAAAAGATAATTTATACATTTGATACTTGTGTAAAAGAGTACTTTTCTCTGTAGGAAATTTGTAGTGCCCTCAAAGTTGTGGCTGGACATCCTAAAATCATTGACAATGTCATATAATTGGAACTCTGGTACTCTCTCTATGCTTTGAATGATATGTCAACTGCAGGTCACATCTAGGTTATCTCCTAGGTGCATTCTATGATTAAAATCTTGAGATAATTATTGACAAAGTCCTTTTATTTTACAAATAGCATAAGACCAACAAGATTACCACAAACCATACCAACAATTAATTTACAATGGATGAGGAAGATCAAGATCAATCTCAAAGAGAAAACTCCATCAGGGAGAGCTCACAGATGCAGTTGAGGAAGGAAACAAGCATGAGCCTATGATGACCACTCACAAATGAAAATGGGGAAGAAAATGCCTCTCGAAATATGGTATATGATATATTTTTCTCTGAACTCCGTTTTGTCTGTGTGATTGTCAAGTCAATACTTATTTCTGCTTTTCCTATGCATAAAAGTCTTTAATAGCTCTATGTGTGTGTGTCTGTGCATGTGTGCTGGGTTCCTCCAATGCTCCTTATCTTGCTTAGGAATTAGATATTGTTGCTACTTGGATATAGCTCATCCCTTGTATAATGATTAGAATTTGAAATTTCTTTTAACGTGTTATATTTCTCCTTGAACTAGAGGTTACACGAGATGGTTATTTTAGATTGTTATCATTGTTGTCCATTGTGATCAAAGTATTTTATTCTTATCATTGTTTTTGTTACTTCTAATTGATGCTTGTTACCATGAATAACCCCTCTATCCAGCCACAAGAAACAATACCCACTTTACAAGGGAGCTCCTAGGGCTAGCACTTGGACATATGAGCAAGGATTCTGAACTACCAAGGAAATAAGTCTTCCCTTTGTACGTATTAACATTGCCCCGAATTTTTCCTTCAATTATCGATCTGATGCCTTATTAGGTTCTCTATTTGGCAAGCTGCTGTTCAGTTTCTTCTATCTTTCTCTACACTAATCTGTTGGTATGGTTGTCAATCATGATTCAGATCACTGACAACATTAAGCCAATAGCACAACCTGTGTTTGAAGTTATAAGCGTGGAGAATGGTGTTATGTGCTACAGTGGCGAGTTTCGTAGTGATGATGATCTAAAAGATGGCCTCCAATTCCATTCTTTATAGCCTTAGTGTCCTGTGTTTTGTAACTGGCATTATGTTTACATTGAAGGTTTGCATTTTTCTCTCTTGACTTGAAGTGTCTTGAGCATGTATTTATGTGACCGTTCATAAAGATCTTTGATGTCTAGTTACCACATCTTTTTTGTTGCAGCCCAATTGTCCATACTTTTTGCAGAGTTCGTGCACAATCTGCCACTTATAAACACTGGGTGTGCTAGTACTGCATATCTTATCTAGGATAGGTAACTATATGTTCTTCTTCTTTTCTCATGAGGTGTTTTGCTGTTAGCTTATTACCTCAAATAGAACAATATAAATGTGTAACTATCATTTTTAATTTCTACATTATTACTATAAAAATTGCTCAACATCATCCTACCATGTGGTCATCTATGTTTCAAATCATTTTGGATTGGCTTAAGTGTAAATTTATAAATTTCATAATCAGCTTTAGCATATATCTAAACCGGGCAATCCCTTCTAGCAAAGTGACTGCATAATCAGCTTTGGCTTTTATATAACCCGTTTACATATGGTTATGTCCTGTTGTGCATGCAATAGTTGAATTGCGGATTAAAAGGTCTAGTCCAACCTTCTTTTTCCATTTTGTTTTCCCAATTTCAACTTTATCAAACTCTTCTTTTCAGTCATCTCGAATTACGGATTTATCTGAATAACGTCCATTTTGTAAATTTGTACCAAATATTATTGGTTTGCTTTTGGGCTCAAGTTCATATAAGGTTTAATTGCAAAAATTGTCTTACATCCAGCATAAAGAAAAATTTACTACAATGTTCGATATTGTGTACTCTACTCCTTATTGAGATTGAGAATTGCTACAACTGGTGGGTGGGGAAACCAGATTGATCTTTAAACAGAGTTTAGAAGAGCTTACACGTAGAGTGTCACAATGTAGTTTTCTAGAAAATGGAAATAGAAGAGTAGTTTGTCCATTATTGTCAATTAATAGAATCATTTTGGTTTCAAAGTAAAAGTTTCTGCTGGAGTTGCAGCAGTAAACACAATCAATTTGCTTATAAATATGTTTTTCTATTTTCTCCCCTTCTTTGTCCTGAATCACTAACCTTGTTTGTAAAATTTTGCAGTCTAAACCTATTGGAGCACATTTTTTACTGGTGAAAATTGTTGAGCAGAGATGTACCTCAAATAGCATTGACTTACATTCTGATACAAGATAGCTAATTGATAAAGCTCCATAGGCAAAGCTCCATACGGCGGAATAACGAAGCTCCTTTAATCTTCATCCTGAATCATTGACCTTGTTTATAAAGCACTATATTCATGGATGAAACAAATGCTGACAGACGAGGCTCCATTCAATATCATGAATGTAGCATGTCATGGATGTCAAGAAGAAACAATGTCAAGCAGTGACACATGAATGGGAAACTAGGCAATTGCCTTTATGCATATCTGTAAATTATTCATTCCGAATCTTTTCGTTGTTTGAATGTGAATGACTCGATATCACGATTATCGCTATAGGAACTGGAGGTGATTTCAAGAGTATGGAAATAGCTTGTGTTAGTGGAAAAATTGATTTGTATAAACAGATGCTTTTGTTATATTTCACTTTTTCTGATGTTTAATATCCAAAGATAAAATTGATTAGTATAAACAGATGCTTTTGTTAAATTTAATTTTTCTGATGATTAATATCCAATGATAAAATTGATTTCTATAAACAGATGCTTTTGTTATAATTCAATTTTCTGATGATTAATATATGTAAAATTGATTTGTATAAGTAGATGTATGCCATAAAATAACATCAGAGCATTACTAACATAAATAATCATGGACTTCCGTGGAGTTCACTGAAAGCACCTACTAAAGTTACATGAGAAGATTATAATGCCACGTTGTTGAACCAAAGAAATTACTTACAAAATTCCTTAAATTCAAATTTACCAAAATTTACAACAAATTGATGATAAGATTCCATTTACCCCTTCACCACACTTCTAATTCCATTATGAGACCCACCATCAACTTCTCACACATGAAAAGAATTCGGACTCTTTTTCCATTGAGCAAGTAAAAGTTTAGGATGAAGATCCTCTAGAGTACTTAAGATACCTTATCACATAGAGTTCTCTAAATTTGAACCACATTACACCATTCCGGTTCTAGACTCATCAAAAAATAATTCTAAATTTTGGGTTTTCTTCATCTTCTACAATTTTTTTAAGAATTTTTACACAAAAATGATAGATAATTTGAAGTCAATCTCTTCAAATCATTCACGGAGGAGAGATGAAAGGTCAATTTAAAAAGGTATGTTTGCATTTTTTTACTTTGATCTAATCGTCCGAAGTAGCCTTGACTCCTTTGCCATTATTCTGCCTCTTAAGCATGTAGTTCTCATGCACTGGAACAAGGGGTGGTTTATTGTTACCCTCTTTCATTGGAGCGGTTTTCTCATTGGACTGATGTTTTGAATGGGCAAATGTGGTGTTGCTGACTTTCCTTTCACACTTGGAGAATGTAGGCTTGAATAATCAAACTCGATAGGAACTTTCTGCAACTTGGAATGTTCAGAAGCAGCCAATTTTGACAGTAAGAGACTGTTGGGGCTGGTTGCACCTAGGAGCATATTATATCTTGTCACTGTACTACTTTTATGTCGTATATTTGACACTTCACGTTCTACTCTAACTATGCCGCATGTCAAAGGAATCAAAATGATAAAGATGGGCTTGTGTTTGGACTGTTGATTATGATAATATCATCACTCTCAAATAATTGGACTTTCATATACATTGCCAGGTTTTACTGCTAGCACAATTAGCTTTCCATTGGAGGTAGCCAGGAAAAGGTTAATGGTGGGAGCTCTACGGGTAAGTGTCCACCCCACATGGCAGCAGCACTTTCAGAAGTCATCCGTGAGGAAGGTCTGTTGGGACTCTATAGGGGTTGGGGTGCTAGTTGTTTAAAGGTCATGCCATCTTCTGGCATCACCTGGATGTTCTATGAAGCTTGGAAAGACATATTACTTGTTGGAAGAGGTCTATGACATGCCTCTAGCATTACCCCACATAGGTTCAAGTTGAGACTCATGTTGGGATCATTTATTTAAATTACAAGGTGGAAGGTGCAGACTAGCATTGCTAAAGTGTCTCTTGGTGGTTTTGACAGTCTTGAGATTTAACCTTTTTGCATTCCTAAGGCTGGGGAAGTTGAAAGTTTTCGGGAAGGGCTTCCCCATATAATCTACACCATATCTGACAAAAAACAAAAATTAGGTGAGCTTCAACTTTTTGTGCCCTATAAGATCAAAAGTACTAACTGGTTTTTTTGTATCACTATAAAATTTTGTTTACCATATATGTTGAATTTTTCTCTTCCTGATTTGTATTTTCTTGATACTTGTCGATTTTGAACGGGTATGTGGCTTAGACCTTATAGTCCTAGAGTGTCATGTTGTGTTCATGTTATATTATTATATGTAAGAATAAACAAAATTCATATATTTTTAAAAATTAATAATTGCATGGATTGGTTGGATTACTCCAATTGAAAATTTTATTAATCCAAATTTGACTTAAACCGAGCTTTAAAAAAATTAGGATTTAACCCAACCCAACCCATCAACTTTGGAAAACCAACCCAAACATGCACCCAAAACCAGAAACAAAAGCAAGAGTAAATGAGGTCAGCATTCATTTATTATGTATATGTTCAAACAATTGCTATGTTTCCTTTTTTCTTTTTTTCGTCAAAGTCATGGAAATCACCCAAGAGGGTAACCGAAATATTTGTATTTACAAACAATACGTAGCTGCATGTATCAATGCAACCACACAGTAAAGATAACAGTGGTCATACATGATAAATTACAAAACTAAACTTGATATCCTGCTCTGAAGTAGTGTCGTTTCTTCCCCTCAGAAAATGAGACACAATTGTGCTTATGGATTCAGAGGTCTCTGCTAACATGTACAGACAAAACAAGCACAATCCTGTTGCAAGAAGAAAAGAATACAAATTAAGTCATTGACATTTCACGCCAGATTCAAAGATACAGAAAAGCATTGAGATCATTTCTGTAACTATGTATATATCAGGAACTGATCATGGTATAAGCCTGACAAGAATGGAAGACAAACAACAATTTGAACTTTTCACATTTTAAGCTGGTTATAATATCCTCTCAAGTTTATGGATGATTCTTTTTTGAAGAGGGTTTTCTACACTTTTAAGAATCCTAACAGGGCTTCAGAATTTTCTTCCAACCTACACAACTTACAAGGGGAGGTGTCAATTGAGCTAGAGCTCATTGGCCCTCCAACCTACACAATTAATATTGTGTACCATCAAATTTTTATACGACTACTATAAGGCCAACTATGTTCCAAGGATGGCGCTGTCACTATGGATCAGGATGAGATAGGTGAAGGTCTGGTCAGTTTCTATCATCGTCTTTTTTCTGACGATGAAGGCAGACGACCTTTGCTGGTTGGTTTGGCTTTCTCTTCCATTGATGAAGCGGATAGTCTTGTGCCAGATAGGTTGTTTACAGAGGAAGAAGTTATGGGGGTTGTGAAGGATATTAGCAGATAACATCATAACAATATCAGAAAAGGGAGTATTTATAAACGGTGTAATCTAAGTATAATTCCTACCCAGTATAGACTGTCCATGAGTAGATCAAATTGGCTAGTATCAATGTTGATGATCTAAGTATAAAGAGTGTAATCTAAGTATAATTTCTACCCACATCCTGGAAGCTGCCTCCCAAATATTAGAAAATTTGATTCTTCCTAGCAACAATGTAACATATCCTTCTTGAGTCACAAACATGGAAATAAAAATGTACCAGAGCCATTTCTCACTATTAAGAGGTAGCAAAAAAGACGCCTTCATAAAATCATCATAATAGTAGTCAATTAGACGATCAACTTTGGTTTTGCATTTCACCGAAGACAATGTCGAAACAAATAGAGATTTCTACCACAAAGAGAAGAATGACCAGACATATGAGTCTTGGGCATCAACTACAAATTTCTGCAAAATAATGACTTCATTGCATCTTCATTGTAGAAAGTTATTAAAACCATGCATTACCCATCCAAATCAAGAATTACTTCAAGGGTACAAAAAATTGGGCCTTGGAATTGAGAAAGATTGTTGTTCAATCTCAAGTCACCAACAAGACAACTTTATTGAAATTTTTTGACATGATATTCTTGTAACAGCTTATATGAAAAGCTCATGCAAAGAAATAGATAATTACGTAATGTAATTGGCTTAATTGCATATTACACCCTCTAACTTTCACCTGTTTTAAATTTGATCATTAAAGTTTTTATTTCCAGTTTCGTCCCTGAACCTTCAGACTGTGTTCAATGTAATCCTTCTGCCCAATTTTGTCAAATGGATTGCCATTAAGACCCTAAAAGGTAAAAAGATATATATACAACATACTGAACATTGTCTGAAAGTTGAAGGGTGTAATTGGGAAAAATAAATAAATTGAATTTTAGGGATCAAACTGAAAATGGGTCAAAGTTTGAGGGTGCAAAATAATATAATAAGCCCTCATATTATGAATTTGGAAAAGGGGGGAAAGAAAGAAAAAATAAAGAGATCAAGCATTCAAGCAACAAATGAATTACATTGATGTAAAACAATTCATATTGTCATCAAGCTTTTATATACATGTAAGCAGAACATACCAGCATAGGCAATAGTAACACCTGAAACTAATCGTCCCAAAGCTGATAGTACATAAAGACAAATCACCACCTGAACAGAGAATTACATCATATATAAATTCTCAGGTTAACTATCAACAACAAAAAAAAAAAAAAAAAAAAGCCCTAATTTCATTCTCTGATGACATAAACACAATATTACTAGTATGAATTGAGCCACCTCAGCATCTAACAAGAGCAGAAAAAGGGAGGGGTGAGGGGGTGGATTCCAAAACATCGATAATTTTGAAGCAGGGATGGACTGCTTTACTGAAATTCCTTATTGCAAGTGGCACAAAAGTCTC
>BKZX01019961.1:0-11581 GCA_014362285.1 Fagus crenata
AAGTCATATGAAAATAAGGTTAATGAGTCATAATTCATAACTCATCAGCAGGAGAGCAAGTACGACCATCAAACGGAAGCGGAGAACGTGCCAACGTGGGGCACTGTTGCAAGGGTAGCATAGCTTACATAGGTATAATCAACATCTTCATGATTACCAATTCTATTGTTATTTTCATAGCTAAAACGTGTAATATGGGATTTTTTTTATTATTATTTGTAGGTGGTTTCGACTCCGACCAACTAGCAATCATGATGGAGTACGCTGCGGGTTCCCTTCCTCGCAAAAGTCTCGAACTCCCGATATCGATATGTCAATTTCAGTTTTCATCTATCTCTACAATTCAAACCATATTTCCTAAAATCTCTCTCTAACTGTTTGAAGAAATGCTTGAACCAAAGTTCCCATCACCAAAACTCATCAGGTTTGATTGGGTTATCAATTTCAATTTAGTGGTTCCTGATGTGATGATATGTGTTATAAATTAGATTAGTAATTAGCATCAAAACATTATTGGCCAAAGCAGATATTTACTTGGAATTTTAGGTTTTTTTTTTTTTTTTTATTGATAAATCTGATATAGTTCATATACTATTTTAAAGTTCACTTTGAAGATAAAAATATGGAAGAATTTTATGCTATATGCATCACTTTTTTTTAGGAAAATATATGCATCACTTACTTTCAAGGCAAAGCAGGCATCAAGTGCAGGCCATACATCAAGGTGATCCATTTTCTTCCTTCATATCTCATAGCCGAAACTAGGATGTTCAGTGCATCCAATAAATGAATCTAGCTTAAATAACATGTTAGATTTATACTTTGTCTAGCATACACACAGATCAGGAAAAATGTTTTGCAATTTAAACCAAGTTCTGGCAAAGTGAGAAACCCCATTTTCAAGTAATGTTTTATCAAGAATACAAAGTGAATCCTTTTGAAATAATAGCAAAAATATATCAAACTCAAAAGCATCATTATTGTTACCCAAATATCAACCTAAGAGGGGGGGTGATTTAGGTTGAGGCAAACTTTTTCGATTTATATGCGGAATTAAAAACTATCTTCAAATAGCAAATGTTGATTTAACAAATGTTTGATCACAATTCAATTGCAATATAGATATGATAGGAAATCAAGCACAAGTATATATATAAGCAATTAAATATGTAAGAGATAGAGAGAGAGAAAATCAAACACGATGATTGTTATCGAGGTTCGGCTTCCCTGCCTACGTCCCCACCTCAAGAACACTTCTTGAGGATTCCCAAATCCACTATTTGACAATCTCCTTTCGGGTGAAGATCAAACCGTTACAAATCTTCGTTACACAGTGAAGAGTAACCACCAAGTGAAAAATCCTTTTCACTCCTTAGGATTTATACCGAAACCCATAAATCTTCCTTACACAGTGAAGAGTAACCACCGAGTGAAAAATCCTTTTCACTCCTTAGGATTTATACCAAAACCCTAACAAAATACTCACAAGTTTCAACAAGGATTTGTTGTACAAAATAAGGCTCTCTCAAAGAGTAATAGTACACAATATGCTCACTCTAATAGTATATCAAAGATTTGATCAATATGGCTCAAAAAGTGTTTAGAGGAATTTGATTTTCAATCAAGGATTTTGAATGATATGAAAATATAAGCTTGAGAAATGATGGATTGATGTAAAAGATATTTTCTTTTCTTTCTCTGATTTCTCTTGTATGCTCTATGTTTAGAAATGAAGAAAGAGTAGTATTTACAGCCGTAATTGATTTCTTCCGTTACTCATGGCTGTCTTGCATTTGTTTTAAATTTCAATCAATCAAGCCATTATCTTTGACCATGTGAATTTTTGAAAGCTGTTCTATTTCAAAGATTTTTTTAGCCGTGATAGATTTCATTGTTGTCTTGCATTTTTGAATCTTAATCAATCAAGTTGTTTTCTTTGACTTTGTTAAGATTTTGAAAGCTTTTCAATTTCAGAAAATTGTCACTGTAAGATATTTCTTTGTGTTCACATTGGTTGTTTTTAAATATCAATCAATCTAGCCATTAATATTGACTTTGTCAATATTTTGAAAAAAATTTCTATTTCAGAAAATTTTCAACCGTAAGAGATTTCTTTATGTTCATATTGGATATTTTTAAATATCAATCAATCTAGCTATTAATGTTGACTTTGTCAATATTTTGAAAAATTTTCTATTTCAGAAATTTTTCACCGTAATAGATTTCTTTGTGTTGAATTGTAATCAATCTATCCGTTATTTTTGAAAATCAATTTAAGTTGGTTTTAAAGTTGAGCCTTAAAAATCAAATCTTAATAAAATTTACAAAACCTAACTCTTACTTTTCATATGTCTCGGAGCATGATTTTTGAGCTTTGATTTCTTTATCTTGAGACTTGATGACTTTTTTCTTCAGTGGATTTGCAACTTGTCGACTTTGCATTTGCTTGATATTTGAATTGGCCATGTTGGTCCAATTAAATTAATAGTCAACATTTATGCTTTAAACATAAATCGTTAGTTCATATGAAAATATCATTAATAAATAACTTAAAATCATGATTATCATCAAAACTATGAATGTCCTTGGATTAATTAGCCAATTAATAGGTATTGAAACCTTGAGGCTAACAATTATGTTTAAGTATGATATTGAATTTACATAGAAGGGGTTTCATTATGCTTTAGTAGATAAAAAGAACTCTTTTATCTAATTACCAGAAAGAGAAGTTGGGCACAAAATTAGGAATAAAATAACCCCCAAAAAGTAAAGATGATGTGGAAATATGTGAGGTTTCAAAGACTACTAAAAACCTGAGTGATGTTGGTATGTACTAGGAAGCTAAGGTATAAAGTTGTATACAAATTTAGGGCTAATTGTTTTGCATTTGTTGCAGTGTAAACCAAGGAAAAAGGTAACCATGAAGTTCAAGAAAGAGTAAATCATGAAGTTCTTTCGATATTATAATTATGATTTACTTAATTATATATAGATCACGTGCTTATAGGATTTAAGTCATAAGCTGGCACTAAATTGGGATAGCAAGAAGTGTTATGTCATAATTAAATGTTCTTAATATCCATTGGGACATTATTGTACTTGGCAAGTTGAGGAAGTGGTACAAATGATGGGGATTGAGCTTAAATGGATATGGATTTTCCATAAGAGTTGTAATGTGCTAAGCATTCCATTTTGCTTATATGCTTAGATTATCTAGAGTTATGGATCGATGTTTGATTTGATCTATACCACAATCCACTTATGTTAGTTGCAATTTTCTATTCTAAATATCCTGCCAAATTTTCCATTTTCTTATTATATGTTTTTATCATTTTGCAACTTTAATCAATTTTCTTTTATGAACGTCACTGTGGATAGAACCTTATGATCCTTGCCCTATTTCATAAGCTCAATTGAACACTTTTTGTATATTGCATTCTTTTCGTTATCCTAATTTTTTGTACAAGTAGTATATAAGCCAAGATTAGATCCATTAAATAGTTATAGAAAGATAAGATGCCATATTTACTGCACCAAAAAGAATCCAAAAAAGGACCTTTATTACAACAAAATCTGCAACTTTCTTATTTTTGCCTTTTTTTTTTTGTAAAGAGTTTGCTTACTTTCTGTACTTTACATCTTACAATGAGGTCATACTTGACATAATGGTAATTTGAGGCTCTTTTGCTTTGGCCTCGTAAATAATAGCTATGTCTGATCATATGATTTTAAGGCTAAAAGTGTTCGCAGTTGTATGTAGGATATGGTGTAAGTGCAAAAAATGTATATTGTACTAATTAATGTTGGGTGTGTAATGTAGTGGAAGACTATTATTTTTTGAATAGGTCAAGTACAAATAGATCGATATTGGGATGATGAGGAGTAATCTATCAACCAAATATGGAAAGCATAGAGAATGTAGACATGAAATTTTAGCCAATAACTTTAATAGCAGGACAGGCTAAAGGTAGACCTTTGATACATCTATTTCATGAATTTTTCTCTATATAAGTATATGTTCTACCAGATGGGTGCCGAGCAGGCACTCAATTGACATGTACACATATTTTTAACCCAAAGTTTTGTAATGGTGATACATATATAGATTGATTCTAATTCTGATTTTGATTATTACTTATAATTAGCTTTTCAAATATAAAATTAAAATATTTAGTTATGAAACCATTAAGGTTGTGATTTCATGTGAAACTTTTGTAAGTATAAAAATGGGACAAACATTAAGAAGGCAAAGAAAGTAGAGAGCTTCTTGACTGCTTGGAGGTTATCTTGGTAGACCACCCAATGAGCAATTGTGTTTGTTTTAAATCATCCTGTGCCTAATGTTGCAAGTAAGGTCATATAGAGAGTATCAAAGTCTTCTTGCTATGTTTTCCCTATTTTAATTTTAGATGCATTTGATAGCAACAACTTACTTAGTCTTACACCATAATGGTAGTCCAATTCTATATATAATGTCTATATCAAAATGTCAAGGGTTTACTCATTTTGATAATATTCTGAGCTCATTTGCTCTTTAAATTGTGTTTTGTACTATTATACTTCATAGTGAGATACTACAATCAGATTTTTGTCTCTATTTTAGTGTTTTACTATTTTGCAATTGAAATTTGCAATCTATTTTAGTGTTTTACTAGTTTATTATGTTGTATTGTCAAACATGGGATGTTTGTGAAGATGGAGGTTAGACCATCTGATAACTTTTGATGGGTCTAGGTACACTTTGAAACAAGAACTTTATTCCGTATGTAACCTGTGGAAGCAAGGATGCATGTTATTTTTCCCATGTCTATGTTTTGTAATGGATGCAATACTGTATACACTTGCATAATAAACATTGTGATACATGAGAAAAAGCAATTATAATTTAAAATATATATATATATATATATTATAAATTTATAAATTTAGAAGGCCTGAGGTTGGCCTTTTATTGTAATATTATGCTTGTATTTATTTAAGCATGGCTTTGTTTAGATTGTCATATTTTAACCAAATTGATCGGATGTCATCATATTTATAATTAAATTATTGATATTTGGGTCTGTAAATGACTAAAATGGTTTAAGATATGATTTCTATTATATCAAATGTTTAAAATTGATTATGATTATAATAGACTTTGTATTATTTTTTATATTTTATTTTTATTAAAATTACTTTTTGTAGTGGAATTAATATTACTATTACATTCTCTACTCCATCCCGTGCATGGCACGGGTTTGTGCCTAGTAATATATTCTTTTGTGCCTAGTAATATATTCTTTTAGGATTTTGTTAATCGATACCTTAAGGACAGCATTAAATGCTTGCACATTATATTATGTTAAATTTTCTAGTATATTGTACGGGTTACTAACTAGTTAATTAAATTGTTGTGGACCCCACTCATGAGTCTCACACTCCTATGGGTGATGGATATCTATGGGTAGACTTAATAATTGAATAGAGAATGGGTAATGATATTTCGGACCAAGATCCTCTAGAGTTCCTAGGGTACTCTATTACATAGAGTTCTCTAAATCATAACCTTTCTTTTTATAATAAATTATTCAGATTATGTCACGTCATCTTTTCACTAACAAAACCCCTAAAATATTGATGTTAATGGATAAGTGTTAACACATTAAGTGATAAAAAGTAAAAGCCAATATTTTAGAGATTTTGTTAATGGAATGATGACATGACATAATTTGAACCATTTATTATAAAAAGAAAGGTTAGGATTTAGAGAACTCTATATGGTAGAGTACCCTAAGAACTCTAGAGGATCCTGATCCTGATATTTCCACACTTGTATTTGATATTTCCACACTAGTATAAGAAATTGTGTTTGTAAAAGACCAAACTGTCCTTATGAGCTTAACATTGATCATTTGCATACATAAAGGTTTTTTGGTCTTTTTAAAACACAATTTTCTATATTAGTGTGTAGCTATCAAATACTAGTATGGAAATATCACTACCTATAGATAATTTGAATGCCTATAGACTTTTTTATTGGAAAAGGATGAGGAGGAGATTGGTTAAACTCGTGAGATGGAGTTTAGGGAGGTGCGAATCATGCTAGGAGAGCCCGTTGGCAGATGCCTATAGGCTTTTAATAAATTAGTAACCTTTTTTTTTTTTTTTTTTTTTTGACTTGCAAATTCTTCACTCAAAAAAATCCCGTGGAGCTGCGGCCCAACAGGGAATTCAACTCAAGATGTCCATTTTTTTGAGGCGTGATCCCATGTAAACTATTCTACAATTAATCAACCATGATCATTGAATAACCATTAGTGATCATTATGAAATTTTGATCAGTTACTAAAATTTACATTGTTTGTCAACCTACCGCAATCTTCTTGCTTTTAACAAACTTGCAATCAACTGTGAGTAAAATATACGACAACATTAACACAAGCGAAGTTAACACTAGTAGAAATAATAAGATAGCGACATATTAATTAAAGAAATAATAGAGAATATGATTTTAGATAGGATAAAATGACATAAAAGAATACATATGATTGGTCCTAATTGGTCTCAAGATTCATAGTTGATCCCAAATTTTTGAGATTAAGACTTTGTTATTGTCGTTGTTTGGCATAACAAATATCTCAATATCATTTTGAGTATGGACCTTTGCTAGTTACCCTTCTAAGGTAGCTATTTCACACATCATCATTATGGTTGCATCCACAGCCACACAGATGAGATTGTATTTGTGTCATATGTGTTGAGAATAAGAAGAGAAAGAGAAAACAGAGACTGAAAGTGAGCAAAATAGCTCTGTATATTATATTCAGCAATTAGGTTAATACATGGAACTGCCTTTATATAGGCAGAGTAATGTGTGCAGTACAAGTATGTGCAGTACAAGTAGATTGGGCCTAAAGCCCAGTAAGCCTACAATAAGCCTATAATATATACTAACATCCCCCCTCAAACACAAGGTGGTGACGAAGAAGCCATCTTGAGTTTGGACACAAGATCGCGTAAGCGTCCCGGTGGATGGGACTTGGTGAAGACATCAGCAAGCTGGTCCTCAGAGGAGACAGATAGTAAGTGAAGAGCACTCTGCTGAAGATGATGACGAATGAAGTGACAATCGATCTCAATGTGCTTGGTGCGCTCATGAAAAACATCATTATGGGCAATGTGAATAGCACTACGATTGTCGCAGTGAATAGGAGTACTAGTGGTCTGGGGAGCACCCATGTCAGTCAGGAGCCAACGAAGCCAAAGGAGTTCCGAGGTGGTATCGGCAAGAGCACGGTACTCAGCTTCAGTACTGGAACGAGCAACAACAGACTGTTTCTTGCTACGCCAAGAGATAAGAGAGGAACCCAGTAAGAAGCAGTAACCTGTGGTAGAACGACGATCAGTGGGATCTCCAGCCCAGTCTGCATCAGCATAGGCGCGCAACTCAAGAGAAGACTGTGCCGAGAAGTGAAGACCATGAAAGAGTGTCCCCTTGATGTACCTCAAAATACGAAGAACTGCAGCATAATGAGTGGAGCGAGGAGCAGACATGAACTGAGTAACCAGATGAACAGCATAAGCAAGGTCTGGACGGGTGACAGTAAGATAGATGAGACTGCCCACCAACTGTCGGTATAAAGTAGCATCAGAGAGAGGCTCACCATCAGTAGTATTGAGCTTGACATTAAGCTCTAGGGGAGTGGAGACAGTCTTGCTATCAGTGAGACCGGCCTTAGAGAGAAGATCAGAAGCATACTTGGCTTGAGAGAGATAGTAACCATCAGAAGAGGAGGTGACCTCAAGACCGAGAAAGTAGCTAAGAGTGCCAAGATCTTTCATCTCAAACTGTTGACTAAGGAACTGCTGTAGATCACAGATGCCGGCAGTGTCATCACCTGTAATAATCATGTCATCAACATAAAGAAGAATGAGAGTGAAACCAGTAGATGTATGACGAATGAAGAGAGCTGAATCATATGAACTAGGGGTGAAACCCTGCTGAGCAACCACAGAACTGAACTTAGCAAACCAAGCCCGAGGAGCTTGCTTAAAACCATAGAGAGCACGGCGAAGGCGACAAACTTGATTCTGAGAATCAGGGTAGCCAGGAGGTGGCTGCATGTAGACTTCCTCGAGAAGATCACCATTGAGGAAGGCATTTTTCACATCCATCTGAAACAGAGGCCAATGACGAACAGCAGCAACAGCAAGTAAAGATCGAACTGAGGTAAGGCGAGCAACAGGAGCAAAAGTCTCCTCATAATCAATGCCATATTCCTGAGTGAATCCCCTAGCAACCAAGCGAGCCTTGTAACGTTCCACGGATCCATCAGCCCGAGTCTTGATCTTATAGATCCATTTACAACCAACTGTAGACTTGCCAGGAGGCAAAGTGGTCATGTCCCAAGTATGAGTCTTGTGAAGTGCATCAAGTTCATCAGCCATAGCTTGCTGCCAAAGAGGATTAGTGCTAGCCTCACGATATGTATGAGGCTCATGGAGGGTAGCAAGGGCAAAATAACAATGATAATCAGAAAGATGAGAAGGAGGAGCCCTTACCCGAGTGGAACGACGTATATCTGTGGGAGACTCTGATGGTGCTGATGATGCAGGATCCGAATCAGGCGAGCTAGTAGCTGGAGACAAAACCAAAGATGGAACATCTGAAGAGCTAGGAGGCGGGGTAGAGTCCCTCACAGGGTCAGGATAAAGGTCAATGGAAGGATCAGTGAAAATGGGAGTCATGGAGGAAGAGATAAAAGGAAAATGTTGACGACTAGAAAAAGTCTGATGTTCCCAAAATTCAACATGACGGGAGATACGAATGCGACGAGATATGGGATCATAGCAACGAAAACCCTTTTGAGAGATACCATGGCCAAGAAAACAACACAGCCGAGACCTTGGTTCAAGTTTGTTTCGTTCATGGGAAGGAAGAGAGACAAAACAAACACAACCGAATACTCGAAGAGAGGAATAGTCTGGGATTTTGTCATAAAGTAACTCAAAGGGAGATTTCTTGTGAGTAGTAGGTGAGGGAATGCGATTGATGGTGTAAACGGCAGTGAGAGCCGCTTCACCCCAAAAACGCTCAGGGATAGAGGCAGATATGAGGAGGGTACGCACAACATCAAGAATGTGACGAAGTTTGCGTTCGGCACGACCATTTTGTTGAGAGGTATAGGGACATGAATAGTGGGGAAGGGTGCCATTAGAATCCAAAATGGAGAGGAAAGATTTATCATGATATTCTTGGGCATTATCTGACCGAAAAACCTTAATTGTGCGAGAAAATTGTGTTTGGATCATTTTGTGGAAAGTTTGAAAAATAGAAACAAGGTCAGAACGATGTTTTAACAAGTAAATCCAAGTGAATCTAGAATAATCATCAACAAATATCACAAAATAGCGAGATCCCCCCTCAGTGGTAAATGGAGCAGGACCCCAAACATCAGAATGAACAAGGTCAAAAGGGGCAGAAGAAAAAGAGTCACTGTTATTAAATGGTAATTTTGTTTGTTTGCCAAATTGACAAGACATACAATCAAATTTATTAAAATTAACAGACCCTAAGTGACCTTGAGAAGCTAATAATTGAAGACGAGATAAAGAGGCATGACCAAGACGAGAATGCCATAAATCTGGAGATAAGGTGGTTGTGGCAGCAACAGAGGAAGAGACCATATGTGAGGGAATCTGTAAGTTGCATAGCTCAAACAAACGTCCAATCTTACGGCCTGTCCCAAGCAGCTTGCCCGTCAGTGGATCCTGCACATCAACACCATGATTAGAAAAATGGAGATCAAGGCCAAGTTCACAAAGTTGACCAACAGAAAGAAGATTGAGGGACAACTTTGGAACAAGATATGTATCAGGGATAGTCAAATCAGGAGAAGATATAGTGCCTATGTGACTAACAGACATATGTGAGCTATCAGCAGTGTAAATGATAGGGGAAGGAACTAAAGGCGTCTTTTGAGAAAAATGGGAAGCATGAGGAGTCATGTGATTACAGTAAGCTGAGTCTAAGAGCCAAGATTTGTTACCTGAGGTGACTGAAAGGGCAGGGGAAGGTTGAGACATATACCGATGAAACATACTCTCAAGTTGAGAGACAGTGACCACAGGATCATTAACAGGGGCAGAACTCACAGCGGCTGCTCGGGACTGATGTTGTTTCCTTTTGTCATCCTTTTTCTTGCGGTAGCACTCAGTGATGTCATGACCTGGTTTTTGACAGTACGTGCAAAAACGACGAGATCGATCAGAAGAAGATGGAGGACGGGATGTAGTTAGGACAACATCTGAAGAAGACAAATGATGGTGAGGACGTCGATTTTCCTCAGAAATAAGCTCCTTGACAGCAGCATCAAGTGAAGGAAGAGGAGAACGACTAAGCAAAGCAGCTCGAGTAGGTTCAAAGTCCTCACGGAGACCCATCATAAACTGTGTGAAGCGACGACGATCTTTGTACTTGGCAAAAAGATCGATGTCTTCAGCATATCGAAGTGGTGGATCAGCTGCAGCTAGTTGTTCCCACATAGAAGCAGTCTGTGAGTAATAATCAGAAATAGACTGACCTGATTCTTGGCGCATTTGATAAAGTTTGACTTCAATATGAAACTCCAAGGCAAAGTCATAAGTGCAGTTGTACCGAGTGGCCAAGAAAGACCAGGCCGCTTGACCTGTTTCCAATCGAGGAAGGAGACTGCTAATGGCAGGCACAGAGGTGTTAATGAACCAGGAAAGGATCCGGCATTGGATGCTTTCCCACTCCTCAAGACGAGCCTCAAAATCATCAACCTGAACAACTGCTGCAGCTACAGAGTCACTATCAGAACTACTGGAATCTGTGTCAGACCTAGGCACTGGTTTTGGAATGTCACCAGTAACATAACGCCAAAGTTGGCGCCCTTTGAGAAATACAGTCATGTTTTGGGACCAAGCATGATAAGAAGCGGGTCCATCAAGAATAATAGTAATGGGATGTGTAATCTCATGACCTGAAGTAGAACCCATACCTGGAATAGCCGGATGAGAAAACGGACTTCAAAAATGGAATCTACGCGAAAAACCGTGAAGGACAGTGGTTTTTTTTTTTTTTGTCCGGTCAACGGCGGTCAACGGTCAACGGAGGCAGTCAACGGTCAACGGCGGCGGTCACTAGGGCTGACGTCAGTGTGACGTCACTAGGGCTGACGTGGCAAGCAGAGAAGAAACGCGCGTCTGGCGCGTGGCGGCGCGTGGCTGCGCTGGTCAGCGCGTGGGAGCGCGTGCGAGCGTGGTTTGAGAGCCAGAAACTTCTGGCGGCGTGTGGGGGCGCGTGCAGTCCTGGATCCGGCCGATTTTGGTGGCAGTGGACAGATCTTGATGAGATCTATCCAATGAATGTGTTTTGGAGTCAAACAGAAACTCGGAGATGTGGATTCCGAGGAAGGCAGAAACGGCGAGAGGGTTTGCGATCTCGGGAAAGAGACCGTGAACCCGTAGCAGCGGAGGAACGCCGGACTTTGCCTAGTGAAGGCCACAAGAAAGTGGCTCTGATACCATGTTGAGAATAAGAAGAGAAAGAGAAAACAGAGACTGAAAGTGAGCA
>BKZX01019967.1:0-11649 GCA_014362285.1 Fagus crenata
TGTTGTTTAATTTCCAATCATAGAAACCATAATGGTAGGACTAATAATAAATCAACTTCATGCATCTTGCACAAATAGCAAATATTCATGCTTTCTATTGAGGACTATGGGCTAAAAGTTTAAGCTAATCTTGCTTATAACATGTTTTCACTAGGACAAAATATGTATGCTTGACCATGACATTGCCATACAAAATATTTAGATGATTTAGGATATGATGTTTTAGGATGATAAATGAAAGCATTTTTCCTAGTCATATTCATTGGTCCTTTTTCTTTGTTTAATTGTTGTGGAAACTAGGATATTATGCCAACTATTTTTATTAGGCTGAACTGTTTGGACTACTTTTATTAGGCTGAACTGTTTGGAATACTTGGGTCTCTGCAGTAGACTTGATCTATTCTAGTTGCTTTACCATTTGTGAATCAAACAGCCATTATGTGTTAGCTATGATTATCAATGCAACATTATACTTGTCATTTTGTGTTAACCCAAACTACATTCAAATATAAGTGATTTGAAAAACTCTGGACACTCTAGTTATAAATAAATAAAAATAAAAATGATCCTCCACGGAAAAAGTAGGTGTTTTAACCTTTTCCTCCTCCCATCCAGAAAGAGAACCGATTGCATAATCAACAGAGAAGACCCCATTTAAACTTTAAAAGAAATAATAAAAGGAGAATTCTTGAAGTATCCCCTGATAACTATTACTATTAAGTTTATTTTGCATCTTGGTTTCTCATGCAATTCACTCCTTACAATCCATATATATATATATATGACCTAAAATTTGAGAACTAAAGTATATTTAATAAATAAGGTTAGAGAGCATAGTTTACTCTTTGTTTCCCCTCTATCCCGGGATGAAAATTAGGACATCCACCCAGTCCTATTGGGAAAGATGAATATCAATGATACAGTCAACAATTTGCAAATCAAACAAATTTCCTGTGCTGTCTAATCTCCAATCCTAGAAACCATAATGGCCTCCAATAACTAAACTTCATGCATCGCATACAAATAGCAAATATTCATGCCTTTTTTTTTTTAGGACTTTTGGCTAAAAAACTTAAGCTGATCTTGCTTATAACATATTTTCACTAGCTAGGACAAATTATGTATGCTTGACCATGACATTGACTTGCAAATCATGCTCAAAACAATCCTGAAGTTTTTTTGGTTGCATCAATGTAGTCTTGAACATCACCAAAATACTTATCAAGTCTACAGCAGTACGAAGGAAAACAACATAATAATTGCTTTGTTTTAAACACAACCTACATAAGACAAAAATTCTGCAGCAGCCTTCACATGATACAATAAAGACTTTCACCATAAAAGGGTCATTACCTAGTATTAGTCCCCACTTAAGTTGGAGTTTGGAGAGGCATGACTTGGATACCATCGTACCTTCAACAGGTTTTGCATGAAGTGGTCACTTTCAAGACTCGAACTGTACAAACTTCACTTGGAACTATCACCATTACCTTATAAAAGAACAACCACACCTTGCTTGAACTTACCTTCTTATACCTGATCAAGTAGAACAAGGTTCTCAACGAATGTAGCTGTATGAGTCGCCCATATAATGCTACGCACGCCAAGAAGGTTCGCATGTAGAGTCTCAGGGTCAAACAAACAGAGATTAACATAGTCTGATGTAATCAGAAGTTTACCATTGTTGGTGCAGCAAAAGAAACTAAATATTTTGAATGGTACAACTTGTTTAACCCAAGACTTGACCACACCATATTCCCTCATTACCCATATGAAGAATTTGTCTCTATCTTGATCCTCACCAAAAAACACCATAGCCAGCAATCCCTTCAACTCTGTTAGAGATCCTTTTAAGTGATTCTGAGGAGGCGGCATAATCTCTTCAAATCTTTCAGTATCGACATCAAACGACAAATACCAAAATCGGTGATTTGATCGAATTGTCCAATGCAAAGCTCCATTAACTAATGGTGCTTGTATTGTTAATGCGTCACACATATAATCGTAGTGTCCAAAGCTTCTAAATGACTCCAACGATACTTCAACCGTTCTCCAGATATCCGTACTCAACGTGTAAACCTCAGTCTTGATCACATTTTGCCACTGAGACCCTACAATTCTTACAATTTATAGTCATTTTTTTGGGAATGATACGCAAATCTGTAACTAAAATTAGAGGGTGTGATATTGAAGCTGAGACTAGTACCCGTAACCATCTTAAATTTTCTAATGCTGGGATTCCACAAATATATTGTACGGTTATTGACACTTATTGTAGAGAGCGATACAGATTAGGCCGTTACAGTAGCCCATTCTCCCAAAATCATTACAAGGCAATACAAATCTAGAGACCGAGCTCAATGTGCCATCACTATTGCAAATATCCGTACATAACAAATATCCTTTATTGACAGCCCATTCTTGTATATATAACACGTAACCATTATTAGTGTTATTATATAATTTGGCTTGGTTAAGGTGGTTGGTGATAAAATTAGAGTTGGTGATGGAAAGGTTAGGGATTTCACTGGCAGCCGAATCAGGATGTTGAGGACGACGTCGTGTGGGAGATCCTTTGACAGAAACGACCGCTTTTTTCTGTGCATGGAATTGGAAATTGATTCTTCAAGGCTTTGCATATTTGAAATAATTGGGGGTTTATGATCAGAAATGAGCTTTTGGTTTTACCGTCTGATTTAATAAGCACAGAAGAAGGGTTTGCTTTTAACAAATGAGACTTGAAAACAGGATGAAGATCCTCTTTTTATTTAAAATAAAGGGTTCAAACTAATGCCAACTCATAAAAAAAAAATAATAATAATAATAATAATAATTTGCAATGCTATGAATTTTTTTAGTAATTGTTAACAGAAAAAGAAAATAAAAAAGAAAAGAAAAAAGAGAAAGACTTCCAGTTTAGTCCAAAGTTAAAAATAAAAAAATAAAACTCTCTTATTCGGAAAGAATTCAGAACGGCAGTGAAAAAAAAAAAATCAGAATTTCGGTTATGGCACAGATTAGTGAAAAAAAAAAATATATACAGAAAAGAATTAGATATATCTCCACAATCATAAAAAATTTATACTATAAAACAAAAGAGTTTAGAGAGAGAAAAAAATGTAAACATACTTTACTCCAATTCAGATTAATGGGAAAAGATGATAAAGAAAGTGTAAAAGGTATGAAATTTTTTGGATGATTCTAGATGGAGTTTGGTGGGATTGTCTTTTGGATTCTGCTTCTCCCTACAAATTACCATATGACTGTTTTTGTTCTTTCTAAACGTTAACCTCAATAAATAGTCTATTAAGGTTATTTGTTTTGTTTCAATTAGAGTTTAGTTAGTTTTTTTGATAAGAAGATGGAAATTTCATTAATAAAAGGAAGCCAGAATTACAGGAGATATAGCAACCTTGACAACAGTAATACAAGACCAACCACATTACAGAAACAAAACACATAACATGAACAGAGCTAAAATACAAAATAAATTATAGAACCAAGACACAACATAAAAAGGAAAGACAGATTAAACACAGCAGCTAGAGCAGCAACTGACAGGCGCGCCATGATACAACAATCTGAAACAGCATATGAAGAGTACAATTCATTGAGATGATGCTTGAATCAAAGGACGACAGCATCGGCCAAGCTTGGAACAGTCCTAACATTGCTGAGGGATCCATACCAGGACATCAAACGAACACAAACTCTGGAACTGAGTCAAGCAACAACAGATCTGGAACCCACATAACAAAAGCAAGCCAAATCTAGAACAAGCAACATTAGATCTAAGCAGAAACAACACACCAACTAACCAGATTTAGAGTTTAGTTAGTGAAAGGTTAGGATTAAAGGAATTCTATGTGATAGGAGCTCTTGAGGATTTTGATCTAAACTTGGAATGATAATATTTATGATAATTCCAAACTTAATATAAGCTTGATTTTTTACTTTTTTTAAGAAAACAAAATCGGACTAAGATAATTCCAAGTTTAATAAAATCTTGATAATCTTTCAAAAATAAAATCATTAAAAAAAAAATACTTATGAGTCAAACTTTAGAAAATATTGATGATATGACAATTTGTGAGGCCTCAAAAATTTATGTGGAACAATATTATAAGATCAACTAAAGTCAACTGTTTTTGGTTTTATCTATTACTATTAAGAGAGTTCCCCACCTTAGGTTACACTTTCCAATTGTTCCAAAATACCGTCACACATAAATTATATTATCTTGCTAAACTTCAAATAATGGGGTCATAAGAAAAATAACATATTCTAAAATCCTTAATTTTACTAGTTTAGGTCACTTTCAAAAAATTATCCTGGACACATGGTTATAGTTAATCTAACAAAAGAAAAGAAACCCATGTTTGAGTTCTCAGCACAATTGGATATGATGGATAACAAGTTTTCATTTTTTTTTTTTTTTGTTTTGTTTATATATATATATATATATATATATAACATGGGTATTTGAAGCTTCGCCCCGACTAATCCCATGGGCAATATGCATAATCATTAAAAAATAGGAGTCAATTTTTAATAAAATAATAGCCATATGCTCCATAGGAATTCCCCTCCGTTGTTGGATAAATGTAGTCTTCCAAATCATAGCAATGCTTTCATTTCTACAGCATGAAGAAATAAAGCCAACATAATAAAATCTTTGTTTTGAACACAAACTTCATAAGATAGCAATTCTGCAACAGCTTTCATATGACAACATAGGATGCAATCACTACAAAAGGGTCAAGTCTCTTACCATTGATGTCAAACCCACATTTAAAATTATTCCTAAGCTTGAGATTGAAGAGGTGTATCTAATCCCTAGGCTAGGAGTGAAAGATAAAGCAAACTAAAGTATATTGCACCAAGACACTGCCATGTTAGGGGAGGTGCACATAACACAAAATTCAATTGAAAGCAACAATCTCAATAAATTCAATTGACATATAATAGCAACAATCTCAATAGGGATTCTTTTAAGTCTAATAAATTAATGCCTCTAATATAATAGTTTCTTGTGTAAAACAATCCTGTAAAAAATAAGAAAAAAAATTCTAGTGTTTGTTAACTTCCAATCCCAGAAACCATCAAAAGGTAGGACCAATAAATCAACCTCATGCATCTCGTACAAATAGCAAATATTCATGCTTTCTTTTGGGACTAATGGCTAAAAGCTGAAGCTGATCTTACTCATTACATATTTGTTACTAAGACCAAAATGAAACAAAGATTATGTTTGCTAAGTATGCATTCTTAACAATGACATTGCCATGTCAAAATAATATGCATAATCCTTAGACAATAGGAGTCAGTTGTTAAATAAATAATAGTCATTAGCTCCAAAGGAATTCCCTCTCTCTTGTTGGATGAATGTAGGACTCCACATCACAGTAATACTTTCATGTCTACAGCAGGAAGAAAGAAAACCAACAGAATAGCAGCTTTGTTTTGAACACAAGATTCATAAGATAACAATTCAACAAAAGCTTTCATATGACAACATAAACGCTATCACCACAAAAGGGTCATGTCTTATATCATTTATGTCAAACCCATATTCAAAATTATTCTTGAGCTTGAGGTTGAAAAGGTCTATCTAAATCCCTAGGCCAAGAGTGACAGATTAAGCAAACCAAAAAATTCAACCTGAAAAATTTGTTACAAAGAAGAGAGTACATCAATTAACCATTGAAACAGAAGCTAAAAAAATGATTCAATCACTTGCAATATTTGAAGAGCTGCACATTATCTTTGCACACACCAGCAACAATCAATGGAAAGTAGACAATCTAAACAAAGCATGTAAATATATTAGAGTAATACTTAATACTTTTAAAATGAACTAATAGTATATTGGCATTGAAAAATCATAGTATTTAGTCAAAAAATTGATTTGGACTTCAGCTGTATACAAAAGTGAGGAGTATTCAAAGCATACCAACTTGTCTATATCACTAGCACAATTATCAACAATCCCACAAAACCTAGCTGCCTTATATCATACAAAATCACATATTACATTAATTTCATGATTTTCAGCAAAATCCTAAACATTTTCAAGCAGTTAATACTCAAATTGCATATTTGATAGTATAAATACTCATCATTATGAACTTACAAACATGGCCACATTGCTATAAACTTCAACAGACTAATCTCTGTGTTCAGATGGCACATTTACCCCATCAAATAAAACTAAGCTGTTGATTGAATTAGCTGTGTAACCTAACCAATTAAAATCTTGAATTGCAAGATCGTTCTCATTTAGAGTCTCAGGTTCAAATGAAATCAGTCTAGCGCGATTCCTAAATAGAAGTTCGCCATTGTCAGTGCAGGGGCGGGCACAGCTATAATCTCCATTAGGAGCCAACTTTACCGGTACAGATTTTTTAGTCCAAGACTCAACTACACCATAATCCCTCATCACCCATATGTGGCACATACTAGTAAGATCATCAAGAATATCTTTACTGAAAACAATCAAAGCCAGCGATCCCTTGAACACAACAAGATATTCCAAATATCGACCAACTTCATCAAAGCAATTTCGAGGCAGCATTATCTCACGGAATCTCTCATCATTGACGTCAAAGCACAAAATGAAACTGCGGTCCATAGTACATGCTATAGAATGCAAAGCTCCATTAAAAAACAAACATGGTGATTTATAAATTAAAGCAATAGCTCCAATATCTGCCTTAGACTCCACCGATATTACAACCTTTCTCCACGAATCATTACTCAATGAATAAATATCGACCTCAGCCGCCGGCTCTGTTTTGCCACGAAACCGTTTATAACAAGCAAGTCTGAGAATCTTGAAGTCATTGTTTTGAGAATGATAAGCAAGTCCAAAAGTGATACTACCAATAGGGTGATTCAAGCGAGGAGGAACAAGAATCTTATACTTTTTAACACTTGGGTTCCACAAATATAGTATGTGATTATCGATATGATTATCGATGCAGAACAAGCCGTTACAGAAGCCTATTACACGAGAACCTTGACTTGAAAATGGGATTTTGAACTTAGAAATCTCAGTCAATATACGGTCATTATTGTAAACAACTGTACACAGTTCAGTTAATTTTGAATATACAAGAAACCCATTATGATCATTGTTGTTAATGGGTAATGATTTGATTTTGTTGAGGTGTGTGGTAATGAAAAAAGGGCTAGTGATGGTGGAGTTTAAAGATTTAGAAACACACCTGAATCGGATTAAGGATTTGACTGGAACCCGAGTCAGGATATCGAAAACGACATCGTCAAGGAGAAGAAGCTTGGAGGAGTTGGAGATGGGCTTTTTCCTAGGCTGAGACATGAGAGAGATCTCTTCAAGAACTTCAACGAGAGTCAGAGGCGGCGAATTTGTGTTTTGCTTTGCGGCTTAAAGGAAAGGGAAAGTAGGTGTAAGGAACTTATAAATTGCTACTGAAAAATCCCACACGTGTGATTATAATGTTAGAAATAATAATATTTTATTGATTTCAAACATGTACATCAAATTTTTTTAAAAAATATTAATAATTAAAATCCTAAATTTCTTAAATTGTAAAGTATTAATTAAAAGTAATAAATTTTTTGATAAGTTATTAAGTTGTAATATAAATACTTCTTTTAGATGAAATCATAATTAGGGGTGTGGATAGGATGGGCTAGAGTTTTTAAGTTATTAAGGTATTTTTCAACCCAATGGGACTTTCTCAAGTTGAGAAAACCCCAAACTTATTAAACTCTTGGTAACTCTCAAAGTGGACCCAATAAGGATTTGGTTGGGACCATTTTGTCGGGCCTAATAATAAATTCAGTTTTCATTTAATTATGTAATTTCATTATTCAATAAATTATAACAATTACAAGTCTCAAAAAAAACAAAATATAATTCCCAAGATACAAACTAGATTAAACTTACAAATTTAAAATAAATATAATTTTTTAAATTATTAATAGCATGAGTTGGGTTATTATTTTATTATTTTTGTCATGATTGTTATTTTTCAACCCAATATAATTTAAATTATTATTTTTCAACCTAATAGAATATGTAAACTACCTCTATCTCACTTCTGTATCGAACACATCATACTAATGCCATCACTAAAAGTTGGGAATCTTATTAACAAGCAACTTATAAGCTTAAATAATTATGGATCTATTTCGATGCACAACCCATCAATCAAAATATTTATCTTGCAGTTCAAAGTTATATATATAACTTTGAAGAAAGCAATATAGAAGGTCCACTGTGCAATTTTCCATTGCACTAGAAAGACACACTACAGTAATTACATTCAATATTTTCTTTTTAATGCAAGAAAAAATTGTCTAAGGACATCAGTGGTCACACATTTTTTTTTGTATAATTATCTCTCTTCTATTGAAACATAAAATGATAAAACTATTACTATTCTATCAAAGTAATGTAACACTTTTAAAACAAACTTTAGGTAATTAAGCAACATGCAAAAGGCTTCTAAGTTGAAAGCTTTTAAATGTGCCATATCTACATCAGTTAACAGAAATAATGCAACACATAAAGGAACTCTGACTTAACTTTAAACAGAATCAAACACAGTCTAAAGATTATTCATACTACCGGTTAACATATTCTGTACTCTTATTATTGCTATAAATCACATGCCATCTACTGAAAGCCAAACATGTCAAATGTCAAGGTTAGAAACTCTCTCTCTCTTTTTTTTTTTTTTTTTTTTTTAATAAATAAGATAAATACATTAATTATGCACAGGTATCATTGAATAATCTAGTTGATAAAACTGATAAATAATAAGCCATATCTTATATCATTTATGTCAAGCAATATAAAACTATTCTGAGTTAAGCTTCTATGAATTCCTAGGTCGGAAGTAACAGATTTAGCAAATAAAACTATTAAATCATTCAATCTGGTAAAAGGGTTACAAACTTACAAAGAAGAAAGTGCAGTAGATTATTATTATTATCTGAAACTGAAACATTAAACTAGTGGTGGAAACCAGTGATCTATCAGTTGCATTTACAAACATATATATATATATATATATATCCCAAACCAAAAGTACTTATCATTCAACTAGTAAGTTATAAATAGATATTTGAACGCTGGGTTGCATAGAAGCTTTGAACAGAGCAGCAACAATCAGTGGCTAGTAGGCAAACTAAAAAAGCATATAATTACATAAGTTTATAGGCTGAAAGTTTGTAAAAAAAATGAAAAAGTATGTCTGCATTGAGAAATCAAATATGTAGTCGAAAATTTGACATGGACTTCTACTTTATAGAAAATTAAAGCAGCTTCACGCATCCTTGATTGTCCATGTCGCTAAGCCCACTTATCAATTATCTCACTAAGCCCAGCCATCTTATATGATACAAAACCATAGAGTATATTTCATTAATTTCATGATTTTCAGCAAGCCTTAACATTTTCAAGCAATCAAAAAAACAAATAAAAATCATATATGAAAAATATCAAAAGCCTACTATTTGATATATTGAAATATACGATTTCATTTATTTCTTAGGAACAATAAATAAAGGTTCTGAAGAAAGCATGTCATTATATAAGATTAATATACTTAATGCATTTAAAGAGTTTTCAAACATACAAATTTGTCTATATCAATGCCCACTTATCAACAATCTCACTAAGCCCAGCCGTCTTATGTCAAACAAAATCATATATTTTCAATAATGCCATGATTTTCACCAAAACATATCAACAATCTCACTTAATCCTCACATTTTCAAGGAGTTAAAACATATTCAAAAAACCATATAACCAATTAAATATGTGTGCAAAGAATCCCTTCTATTTGATAAACTGAAATATAAATTTGTTGTATTTATTGCTTAGGAGCAATAAATTAACTTTCTGCATTCTGGACAAATTGCAGAAGTTCAGCCCCTTTTTTTGCTTTTTGTTTTTGTGTGTGGAGGCAAAGAGATTAAGTTCATATTGTGACTATTGTCACAAGGGCAATCAAATGAGATCAGATTATGTTAGCTAAGCATGTATACTGCACCATGACATTAACATCTTCCAGAAAGTACACAATGTTATTGACTCAAACATCAGTAGGGATATAACAGCCACTATCTTCACTAGGATTGTTTTTCTACTTAATAAATTAATACCTCTAATGTTCATGTGTTCAACAATAAGAAGGGGGAAATAGAAAATATAATAAGAGATTGAAGTTAAAAAACATGGAAACCTTGCTAGAAGCATCAACAGTCTAATCTTAGTTTGAAGATGACACACTTACACCATCAAGCAAAACCAGGCTCTTCATACAATTAGCTGTGTAACCCACCCAAGTAACATTATCACTTGCAATAATGTTCTCATTTCGGCTCTCAAGCCCAAATGAAACCAAGCCAGTGCCATTCCTAATTAGAATTTCACCATTGTCAGTGCAGCAATAGATATTAGGAACCAAATCCATCGGTACCCTTATTCTAGTCCAAGACTCATCCACACCATACTCCCACATCACCCATATGTCGCATTCACAAAGAAGATTATCATTAAAATCTCTTCCCAAAACAATGAAAGCCAGCGAACCCTTGAACACTGCAAGACGTAAAAGTTGTCGAAGAACTCCAAAAAAAAAAAAAAAAAAAAAAAAAAAAAAACGAAAACTCTCATCATCGACATCAAACCAAAAAAAGTAAGTCGGTTGATGAGTAAATGACATAGAATGCAAAGCTCCATTACAAAATACAGTGGTTGATTTGAACAAATGAACAACCGAACCAAAGTGGCCACTTACAGTCTCCCCCGATAACATAACCTTTCTCCACGAATCCGTACTCAACGTGTAAATCTCGGCCACAGAGGATGGCTTTTCTCCATAACAAACAAGTCTCAGAAGCTTAAAGTCATTGTTTTGAGGATGATAAGCAAGACCAAAATTGACACCATCAAGAATACCACTCAAGCGAGTCTCTGCTATAAGCTTCTTAAACTTTCCAACACTTGGGTTCCACAAATATATTATATGACTAAGTTCATCATCATAATTAGCAAGACAAAACAAGCCGTTACAAAACGCAGCTATGCGATGTGAAGAAATGGGTATTTGAAATTTAGAAACATGGGTCAATGTGTTGTCACTATTGCAAACAACAGTACACAATTCTTGGGAAGATTTATAAGAAAATTGTAGAAAACCATTGTGTTTAATAACGATTTTGATTGGTTAAGGTTGAAACTGAAGTGTGTGGTAATGAAAATGGGATTGGTGATGATGGAGTTCCAAGATTTGGAAACGCACCTGAATCTGATTAAGGATTTCACTGGCAGCCGAGTCAGGATGTCGAATACGACGTCGTCCGGGACACGCTCTGATAAGAATATTGGGTTTCTTGTTGTGGGTGGAGACATCGTTGGTTTGATGAAGATCACGATGGACTGATTTGGGTTTCGCTGAATAAAAAGATTTCAACTTTTTGTTTCATGAATGGATCAGAACTCCAACTCTCTACGGCTTTTGTAGTTTTGAACGACTTTGAAAAGTCGTTGAGAGTGGATTCTTTTTCGAATTTTACGAAATTAAAAAGATAATGTGGTAGGTGAATTATAAGATAATAATTAATAAAACAAAATAATTTTGTTATATAAATTTA
>BKZX01019972.1:0-16976 GCA_014362285.1 Fagus crenata
TTTCCATGTGGCCTATATTTTTCACAAATTCCATAATATTTGGTGTTCGATTCCTAAATTTATAAAGTTATAATTTTGCCATTAAAATTTTGAAAGAATGGTTTATATATTATATAATCTTTAATTAGTAGTATTTTGGGTAATCGCAATTAGGAGTCTTTATAAAAAAAATATATATATAAATTGATGGGTTCACTATCGAAAAGACAGACGACATTGTCATTATCCCCCACTATGACGACGATATACATGGACGACGCCGCAATGCCATCCAATCGTAACCACGACAGAAGTAGAACACCAGATAAATCGAACACCTAAGAAATTGACGACATTGAGAAACGATCGTTGAGATCGGTCATCCATTAGGACAAACATATGCAAGGACGACCTTAAGTACCGTCCTCCCCACATTTACTCGAACATCCACGCGACTCCCAATGGCCTTTCAATGCACATACCGTTGCCCATGGAATTAATTAACATTATGACCCATTAATGACAATATCCCCAAGATATTGTAACCGCCTTCATAAAAGCCTCCAATTAAATCTAATAAAGAGAGAAATTAAGGAAGGCTCAACGGATACTTTCTGGAGCACCTATATAAACCCCAAGGCAAAAAGACACAAGGTACGCACACTTTTTTTAGCCTAAACACTTTTACTTATCTGTTAATCATTCTCTGCAAATCTCTGACAAAGACATCGGAGGAACTTTGGCCGGCACCCTACCGGTGTTTTCCTACCGTCGTCATCACCTTTTATTGTTTCAAGTCTTCCATCAGAGAGAGCATCCGTCGGATGACCGTGTTGATTTTCACACATCATCAGTTGGCGCCGTCTGTGAGAACGAGTTGCTTCTAGCCATTTCGTTTCTCTACCAGAAAAACTAAAAACGGTCGACTAGAATAACCTTTCACTCATGGATGCCGGAGACAATAGTGCCCAGCCTTTAAGCGCCTTAGAGAGGCAAATGCAGGCCCTCACCGCCAACATCCAAGAACTGGTACGATAGAGTGCTGCCGATCGCAAGGAGATGCAAGAGCTAGCCAAGCAAAATCAAGAACTCATGGCCCTCCTCCTGTCGAGGGGAGAAATTCCCAGTCCTGGTCAGGGCCAAAACGGTGAAGAAATTCCTCGCAATGAGACAGGGAGGAATCAGAATCAGAATCAGAATCAGAACTAGAACCAGAACCAGAACCAGCATGACGAAGGAAGCTCAGCCAACCAGAATCGAGAGCGCCATTCGAGTCAAGTGGCGGATCCCACCAGGTCCACAGCAGACGCCAAGGCCGCCAAACTCGAGGAAGAGCTGAAAGAGATGAGGGAGCAAATGAAAGAGATGAAGAGCCAGGTCAGGGCAAAGGCGGCCAGAAACCTCGATATGCTCGTCCATCGCTCCGAGTCTCCTTTCACCAAGAGGATAGACGAATACCCTCTTCCAGCGAAATTCAAGGTCCCTCAGCTGGAGACGTTCGACGGATTTAAGGACCCACTTGATTACCTGGACTCTTTCAGAACCATTATGCATCTTCACGGCGTGTCGGACGAGATAATGTGTCGCACCTTCTCAACGAACCTCAGAGGCTTGGCAAGGACCTGGTTCAACCAGCTGGAGATAGGGTCCATAGACACGTTCGCTCAATTAAGCAGGGCATTCATAGATAACTTCATTGGGGGACGAAGGTTAGCCCGTCCAGCAAACTTCCTCCTTAACATACGGCAGAGAGAAGGAGAATCCTTAAGATCCTATGTGTAGCGCTTCAATAAGGAAACGGTTCAGATCGACAAGCCGAACGAATACGTAGCCCTCACGGCATTCACCGCTGGTCTCCTCAAGGGAGATTTCCTTTTCCAGCTGTGCAAAGACCCCCCGAAGTCAATGTCAGAACTGATGTACGAAGCCCAGAAGTTCATAAATGCGGAAGATGCATTTGAGGCCCGAGACGAGTTCCTCAACAGAAAGAGGAAAGAGCCAAAAGACCGACGATTCGATTCGTCAAGGAATAGGTCTTCCAAGCAAGACTACCCAAAGATCGAGAGGAAGAACATAAGCTCGTCCAACCGACAAGAGGAACGATCCAGGGACTTCACACCCCTGAACATGTCCATCGACCAGGTCTTGTTACAGATACAAGACAATCCGGAGATCAGGTGGCCAGGGAAGCTCCGTTCAGACCTGACAAAAAGATCTAAGGACCTATACTGTCGCTTCCACCGAGACCACGGTCACACCATCGAAGACTGCTTTGCCTTAAAGCAGCAGATAGAGGCCCTGATTAGGCAAAGAAAGTTGAGAAAATTCGTCCGACAAGACAAACCAGAAACCCGTCCTGAACCTTGTCCACCCAGGCAGGACGAGAATAAAGACCGCCCAGAAGATCGCCCCCATGACATCATAGGCGAGATACGTACTATCGTAGGAGGCCTGGCATCCGGAGGTGCATCACGGTCATCCAGGAAAGCAAATCCTCGGCTGGCCCATAACATCCTGGTCACTCAAAGGTCACGGAAGAGTTTGAAGATGGACGACCAAGTGATCTCGTTTAGTGAAGATGACGCAAGAAATATCCACCAGCCACATGACGACGCTCTTGTCGTCACTTTGACCATCGCAGGATTCATCACCCGGCGAGTGTTGATTGATAATGGGAGTTCCGCCAACATTATTTACCTCCCCGCATATCAACAGATGAAGATAGATAAGGAGCAGCTGAGGCCCATTGATATTCCCCTCGTGGGATTCATGGGAGACAAAGTTAGGCCATTAGGAGTAGTTTCCCTCACTATCGAGGCTGGCACATTCTTGAAACAGGTGAGGGCATCAGTGGAATTCCTTGTTGTCGATTGTCCTTCAGCCTAAAATGTCATCATCGGTCGTCCAACCCTCAACAAGCTCAGGGCAGTTACTTCAACCTATCATCTCCTCGTCCAATTCCCCACGGAACACTCGTCCAATTCCCCACGGAACACGGAATAGGAGAACTCAAAGGAGACCAGGCAACGGCGAAGGAATGCTATTTCGCATCACTTGGTCTAGAAGCCAAACATCAGACGATGAAAATTGACGAGGGACACAGACTCGTCGAACCCACAGAAGAGCTGGAGATGATAGTGTTGGACGACGAAAAGCCGCACAAAACCACCAGCATCGGGACAAAGATGGACGGAACAATGAGAGAATCCATGATCAAGTTCCTGAAGAGTAACCTGGATGTCTTTTCCTGGACGCACGACGACATGCCAAGTATTGACCCATCAACAATCTGCCACAAATTGAACGTAAACCCGTCCATCCGACCCATAAAGCAGAAGAGGCGAGTATTTGCCCCTGATAGGAATCAAGCAATTTCTGATGAAGTAGAGAAGCTATAGACGGTCGGGTTCATCAGAGAGGTTTTTTACCCCGACTGGCTGGCCAATGTCGTCATGGTAAAGAAGGCCAACGGCAAATGGAGGATGTGCGTAGACTTCACGGACCTCAACAAGGCCTGCCCAAAAGACAGCTTCCCCCTACCTCGGATTGACCAGCTAGTGGACTCAACCGCAGGACACAGGTTGCTAACCTTCATGGACGCCTTCTCCGGTTACAACCAGATCATGATGGACGACACTGATCAAGAGAGGACTTCCTTCATCACCAGCAAAGGGCTCTTTTGTTACAAAGTCATGCCATTCGGATTAAAAAACGCATGGGCCACTTACCAACGGTTGATAAACAAGATGTTCCAAAGCCAGATCAGACGGAATGTAGAAGTATACATCGACGACATGTTGGTGAAGACAAAGGACGAAGCAAACCACTTGGAAGATCTGGAAGAGACTTTTGAGACACTCTGCCAGTACCGCATGAGGCTCAACCCGACCAAATGCGTCTTCGGCGTCTCGTCGGGGAAATTCTTGGGGTTCATGGTCTCCCAAATGGGGATCGAAGCCAACCCAGACAAAATAAAGGCCATATTGGAGATGACACCACCAAGGACGATCAAAGAAGTTCAAAGCCTCACCGGTAGAGTGGCTGCACTAAATCGCTTCGTCTCACAAGCTACTGACAAGTGTCTTCCGTTCTTCAAAACGCTTAGAAAGACGTTTATCTGGATGGACGAGTGCCAAAAATCTTTCGAAGAACTCAAGACATACCTGACGTCTCCACCGTTGCTGAGCCCTTCCCAACAAGGCGCTTCTTGTACTTAGCGGTCTCACCTACAGCCGTTAGCTCAGCTCTCATCAGAGAGGATGGGGGCACCCAGTTGCCAGTGTACTACACCAGCAAAGCCTTCCAGGGAGCGGAGGAAAGATATCCAGCAATGGAGAAACTAGCACTAGCTCTAGTCATCGCCGCCAGGAAACTGCGACCATACTTCCAGTCTCACAAAATCATCGTCCTTACGAACCATCCTCTTCATAAGGCGATGAATAAGCCCGACGCTGCTGGATGACTGATCCAATGGGCCGTAGAACTTAGCGAGTTCGACATCGAGTATCGCCCAAGACAGGCTATCAAGGCACAAGCCCTAGCCGACTTCATAGCTGAGTTCACAATTGCTGAAGAAGAACCAACAAAAGAGAAACCGGAAAGAAATTGGGAAGTCGAAATCGACGGCTCCTTCGTCAAGGAGGCAAGAGGTTTTGGGATAATCTTCAAGACACCAGAAGGGCATCTACTGAAACACTCGACCCGGCTCCAATACCCTACCACAAACAACGAGGCAGAGTACGAGGCCCTGCTGACCAGCCTGCGTATAGCCAAAGAACTGGGGGCAACCAGGCTTAGGATTCAAAGCGACTCAAAATTGATAGTAGGACAGGTCAACGGCGAGTACGAAGCAAGGGAAGACAGAATGATCAAATACCTCAAACTCGTTAAGAATGCAATGAACTGGTTGGACGAAGTTATCCTCGTCCAAGTGCCTCGTGAGGAGAATACGGAAGCCGACGCTTTAGCAAAGTTAGCCTCTTCTGATGAAGCAACCAACCAACACATCGAAGTTGAATACTCACCGAGCCACATGGAAGAAGAAGTGAGCCCAATCGACGTCAGCCACTCATGGATGACACCAATCACCAACTACCTAGAAGAGGAAACCCTTCCATTAGACCCCGTCGAAGCCAGAAAGCTGAAGCCCGATCCGCAAGGTTCATCCTAATACAAGGTGTTTTATACAAAAGAGGCTTCTCGCTCCCATATTTACGCTGCCTGGATAAGGCAGAGGCCGAATACGTAATGAGAGATGTCCACGAAGGGATCTCCGGCAATCATTCAGGAGCACGCTCCTTAGTACACAAAGTCGTCCGAGCTGGGTACTATTGGCCGACGATGCAGAAGGACGCAATCTCCTATACTCGCGCCTGCGACAGATACCAGAGGTTCGGAAACCTCATCCACTCACCACCAGAGACACTGACCCCAATGACGGCAGTGGGGCCTAGACATCATGGGACCTCTCCCCGTCGGACGAAGACAACTGAAATTCCTCGTGGTTGGCATCGATTATTTCACCAAGTGGGTGGAAGCCGAACCACTCGCGACAATCACGGATAGGAATGTAAGAGGGTTCTTATGGAAAATGATTATATGCAGATTCGGAATCCCTAGGGCCTTCATATCTGACAATGGACGACAGTTCGACAATTCACCTTTCCGAGAGTTCTGTGAAGAACTTGGCATACACAATCACTACTCATCCCCAGGTCACCCGCATGCCAATGGACAAGTGGAAGTTACAAATCGATCCTTGCTCAAGATGATCAAGACTCGACTTGAGGGGCAAAGGGGCTATGGCCTGAAGAGCTTCCAAATATCCTATAGGCATACAGGACGACGGCAAGAACTCCTATAGGAGAAACTCCATTTCGATTGACGTACGGCACCGAAGCCGTCATACCAGTAGAAATCGGGCTCACTACCTGGAGGACGAACCACTATGACGAGGGAAGTAACAACGTTCAATTACGAGCAAACTTAGATCTGCTGGACGAGGTTTGAGACCAATCTGAAGCCAGGACCATAGTCTACCAACAGAGAATAGCCCGTTACTATGATAGACGAGTAAAGCACAAGGAGTTTAAAGTCGGAGACTTAGTGCTGAGAAAGGTCACCCTCGCAACAAAAGACCCCACCCAGGAGAAACTGGGGCCCACTTGGGAAGAACCATACAGGGTCGTCAAGTTTCATAGAAGAGGCACTTATCACCTGGAGAAGTTGGACGGGGATGCGCTACCTCACCCTTGGAACGCCGAGCATCTGAAAAAGTATTACCAGTAAGGTAGCATTTATATGTATTTATTTGCTCATACGATTCGAAATTTCCCTTGTACTTGTTTTTAAAATGAACTGACGCAATGCAAAGTCATTTAAGCATCACCACACCGTTCTCTATTCTCCAATGTGCATGGACGACCTTAACCGCTTGAACAAAACAACAAGCATAACGTTCACAAACAACCTTAACTACTTGAACAAAACAACAAGCATAAGGTTCACTGACGACCTTAACCGCTTGAACAAAACAACAAGCGTAAGGTTCACGAACGACCTTAACCGCTTGAACAAAACAACAAGCGTAAGATTCACCAACGACCTTAGCCACTTGAACAAAATAACAAGTGTAAGGTTCACTGACGACCTTAACCGCTTGAACAGAACAACAAGCATAAGGTTCGTTGACAACCATTAAGCACTTGAACAAAACAACAAGTGTCAATGTCCCTAAGCATGTGTACAAACGCACATGTATGGACGACCCTAAACACTTGAACAAAACAACAAGTGCCAATGTCCCTAAGCATGTGTACAAACGCACATGTATGGACGACCCTAAACACTTGAACAAAACAACAAGTGTCAATGTCCTTAAGCAAGTGTTTAAACGCACATGTATGGACGACCCTAAACACTTGAACAAAACAACAAGTGTCAATGTCCCTAAGCATGTGTACAAACGCACATGTATGGACGATCCTAAACACTTAAACAAAACAACAAGTGTCAATGTCCCTAAGCATGTGCACAATCGCACATGTACGGACGACCCTAAACAATTGAGCAAAACCACAAATGTCAAACGTTCCAATGCATGTGTACAAACGCATATGTATAGAAGACCTTAAACACTTAAACAAAACAACAAAAGCCACATCCACAAACACATGCAATCAAAAGCATTCAGATAGATGTTCATAGGCAGATGCAATCAAAAACAGTTAGACTATATTGAGAAAAGTACAAAGACATCGAAATTCCCCCAAAACCAGGGCATTGTAGCATCACGACATTGTTTCAAAATACAAAAAGCCTCAAAACGGGCCCCACCAAAAGATACTTGTCTTTAAAAGAGATTACAAAAACTAAAAAACTAAGAAGTAGCGTCGTCATCCATTTGAGGGTCAACAGACGTCCCTGCATCACCGTCGTCAACAGGCATTACCGATTCATCGTCATCAAACGGTTGGAAGGCTTCAAAGTCGAGCTCTAGCTACTTCTCCTTCGCCTGCTTCTTCAGGAAGCTGAAACCAGAGAGGAAGTACTTTGTATTGTTGTCGTCATAAGCTTCCAACGACTTGAAGTCCTCCACAGCTGAAACCCTCGCCGCCTCCAGTTGGGAAGTCAACTTCTTCATCTGCTCATCAGCTCTCCCTACATCGTCCAACGCTTTCTTCAAATCCTCATCCCTTCTCGTCAGGTCCGCCTTGGCTAACGACAACTCACCCACGACCCTGTCCCTGTCCAGAGTCAGTTTGTTGACAAGCGATGTTAACCTCTGGTTAGCCTGGGCAGCCTCCGACAGTTGGACTTTCTGCTTTAGCAATGCCTCCTCCCATTGGATGCAACGGTTGGCGATCACCGTAAGCTCAGTCAATTCCTGCACGAGAAAACAAACGGTTAATCTCTAAAAAACATGAGAGATGGAGAAGGTGCGAATAAGGAAGAGGAAAAGACCATACTTTCATAAGAGAGTGGACGCCGGCCACCTTGATGACGTCGGTGTTGACCTTGTCATACTCACCAAGATCAACCTTCGTCACCACGGACTTGGCCCTACGACAGGCCAAGGAGGCATCCCGAGGCAGCGTTGGCACCTTCTCCACAGGCCTGCTGGACGAAGGTTCGGCGGGAATCTCAATGACCTCGACCGACGAGGTTAGGACGGGCTCTGGAATAAACGGCTTCGGGGCAGGAAGAGGAGGGGGAGGAAGACTTCTCTCGTCCGTCGCCTTTTTGGACGACGTGTCAGTTTTCCTCTTCTTCCCTATCGTCAGTGGAGCCTCATCCTGCTGGCTCATCATCTTCTTCAGTTTCTCTCTATTGAGCTTAGCAGTTGCCATCCCTACAAAACAAAATGAACACGCCATCAGATAAGTGTCGTCCAACTGACGAAGTAAACAACGTTAAGGTACTTACTATTCTGATTGATCTCTTGCAACGACAGAACAGCTTCACTCGGTTCGGGGCCGAACGAATATAGAGCTAGAAGCTTGGGTCGTATGAAGTGCTTATAATGATGCTGTTCGTGGTGCAATGCCCGAAGCACCCTGTTATGGCCGTCCAGGTCCAACTCCGGTCGTTTGAGCGCTGCCAAAAAAGAAAAAAGAAGACGTCAAAAGCAAATTATGAAAACACCTTGAAAAACTTAAGGCATGCAAAGAAACACACACACACCAGAGGACGAAGGCACGCCCCATTCTCGACGGACGCGGATGAAATCATCGTCCTCCTTACAAACCAGACCCTCCCAATTATTTCCGCATACAAAAACAAAGTCGTCCTTCCATTCCCTGTTGGATGACGGGGTTCCAACTATCAGCTTAAGGCCTCTTTGCCGCATATTCAGGGACCAGAATCCCTTAAAAGCAGATATCTAGCAAGGCTTATAGCAAAATAGAAGCTCGTCCACAGTGAGGTCATCCTTCCCATCACTCAGGACCTTCCATATCACCATACAGCCCACCACCGTCCTCCAGGCATTGGGCGCCAACTGGCCAGGCGCAAGGTTAAGACGATCCAACAACTCCCTCATCAGGGGTTGCAGGGGAAACCTCACGCTGGCATTAAAATTGGCTTCGTAGAATGCTACGTCGCCATATTTCGACGAGCAGGCTACCTCGTCCGACTCTGGAATCCTAAAGACAACGTCCTCAGGAATCTGGTATTTACGCCTATACTTGTCTAAACCTTCGACATCCACTATCTTGGACAAGTAAGACCTAGCGATCCAAGAGTTGTCAGGGCCCACAACCCTCAACGACCCAGAGACTAACGGAGTTTCCTCCGACGAACAACTACCCTCTTCCCTCTCGAAAAGTCCCTCAGGGAGATCTTCGGAACAAACCGAAGACCAACTACCCCCCTCAGTGGCCATTCTATCCCTCAACGCTCTCCAAGTGTTCAATGCCGGAAAACTCAAACGAAAAATCTCCACCGACACACGATGGAGCACACAATCCGGTGGGACCAAATCCCCAAAATCTATCGCCCTACCTTCGCTCTCTGCCACCCGACACACTGTTGACACCCCATTTTGCTACCTCTATTCTAACCCTCACACAAATTAGGGTTTTTACAAATTAAAATTCTAAAAATGGAAAGTGCACAACTTGCCTAAATTAGGGTTTTAAACCAACAGTGTTTTTTGACCGTTTGATCGACAACTAAAAGTAATCAAACAGATCTTTAAGTTGAGACGATTGAAATGACGTGTCATATGTTTGAATCGGACCACGTGTGTGAAAATTATATCCGGTTGAAGTTTTAATGAACAGAGTACATAATAATTAAATGGCATTGGGCACATAAGATTAATCCAAATTAATTATGATTGGTCCATTAATTGGATTAATTTTAATTAACAAGGTGTAAATATCTTATTGGCTCAAAGTGTTAAATTATCATGGACTCTAGCACATTGGATAAACTGAACAAGTTAATTGGATAATTGTTGATTAATTAATTAATTAATTAAAGCATTTGAATTAAATCATTCAGTGTTTTAAGGAGTTAAGAAAATCACCAATTATCTGATAATATCTGGAAATCAACTAGCAATAATTTGAAATTCAAGTTTCAAACAAACAGATAATACTGATTCATTTTATATAAAGAGGAGAAGAGAGTCACAAAACGAGGGAGGCAGAAGAGGTAAGGTTAATGGGTAATCAAAGTATCGTTCCTTTTATTTTTTGTGAGAATAGTTTGCCTTAATTGATCGAACGTTATTCTCCTTTTGTTTTCTTTCATGAGCACACAACCATGATGAACAAGAGCACACAACAACAACAAAGCCACGACTACAAAAGAAAGGGAGGAAACTAAACTTTCCTTTAATTTCTTGGTATTTTCATTTGTTGTTTCAAACACTCATTTCTAACATTATTCTCAATTGCTTGGTTCTTTCAGGAGAATACGCAGGCACATACAAATATTGGGAATAAATCAAAAGAACAGACATGGCAACAACAGCAATACAAAATGCTAATCTGCTCACAAAATCACTCACACACGTACACTTGAATCTCACATTTTCATAATACAGCCATTACCCGAACACCTGCATTTACAGGACACAATTGAACACACACACACACAGACTCATTTTCAGCAAACAACTGAACAGAGAACAACAGCCCCCCTTCCATCATCAATTCCAATCACCATTCAACAATACACACGGCTTGCCTCACACATGAACCAAATTCCACATCACAAACACCACACAATTACCCACGGCACAACCCATACACGGCAGGCCTGACAATCACAACACACACATCCTTTCCACCACAAACCCACAATCACAAGGCCCATGGCCAAACATCCACCACCCATGGCCAAACATCCACCACCCACAGCCAAACACCCATCACCCACAGCATCACTCACGGCCATATCCATAAACACCTACCAACAGATCCGAAAACCCCATTGCTTCTTTGCTATGGATTTGAATCCCACACGCGGGTTCACACAACATCAAACACCACATGGGTTCAAAGAAAACCCATGACCCATAAATGGTTTTACCCAAACCATATACCCACACGGGTTCACCAAAAATTAGAGAGAAAAAGAAGCCAAGAGGGAGAGAGAAAGGAGAAAAGCCGAGGGAGAGAGAGAGCCCCGCTGCCGAGGCTGGTGGTGGCACCTGCGGCGCTGGCTGTGAGTGGCAAACGGAGCTCGGGCTCGAGCTCCAGCCTTTGGTCCGAGCCATGAGAGAGAGAGAGAGAGAGAGAGAGAGAGAAAGAGAGAGAGAAAAAAGAGAGAAATGAAGAAGAAGGAAAGTGGGGGGGCGGTTGGAAAAATTGAGAAAGAAAGAGACGGGTCGGGTCAACCCGACCCGGTCCTTTTAATTTAACCCTACCCGATTTTGCTAGAGGGATAATTGGACCGGGTCAGCCCGACCCGTGTCCATTTAAGCAGCCCAATCCCATTTAAGCAGCCCAATCCGAATCTAACCCACACCAAACTCTAACTTAAGCCCAACCCGGTCCATTTAGACATTCCAATCTATTTTAAACCAAACCCAAGCCCAAACTTGGTCCCAAACTTCTCCAAAATTATATTTCAACCCCAAAATTCCACAAATTACATTTCAACCCCAAAATTTCACAAATTACATTTTGACCCCAAACTTTCCCAAAATTACATCTTGACCCCAAAATTCCATAAATCACATTTTGGCCCCAAATTTCTCAAAAATCACATTTTGACCCCCAAGCCATACAAGCATTTCTCGCAAGCTACACAAGCAATTCTTCTCAAGCTATACAAGCAATCTTGAGGTATTTTTTACAAGCCATACAAGCGTACAGGTATAAATTCTAAACTAAAATTTATTTACCTGTATTTGATTGTTTCGTTTCTTTTCTTGAATAACATGCTTATATGACTATAACATGATATTTCACATGAAATAAATTAAACAACAACTTGAACATTAAAATTGGATTTTAATGCGAACATGAAGTTATGTACTTTGACATGATATGAATATTAGCCAAGCTTAATCTAGAAGACCGACGTATGTCGGGTAAAATGGAGTGCCAACACCTTCCCATTTTATAACCAAGCCCCCGAATCTTGAATTTAGGGTTCGTATTACAAAGTGTCTTGTAAACAAACAGTTTTTTCTTTTACTAAACTGTAACTAGGAAACTCATTTACATGTAATTATTTCTTTTTACAAATTCATTGGCAATTGTACAAATTCAAAGATGAATAAAAAGGAATTATTTTTATTTTGGAATTTCTTATTTTGTCCAAATAATTAAAATAAGTGGCGACTCCATTTACATGTACAATCAACCTTCAAATCTAGAGATTTGGTCCATTGTCAGTTGGGTCACATTTTGACCCTCAGGTCGTGGTTCTCACAGTGGCGACTCCACTGGGGATTGATTGTGGGCTTAGCTTCAAAAATAGAATGGGCTTGGCCAAGCCATATCATGTCTTTGTATTTGTTTTTTTAAAAGCTTTCAATAACATGTTCATGCATCATTTTGCTTGAGTTCTAAAGTGTGTGAAGCCCGGAAGCCACGGTAGTTCTATCCATGGATCACAGTCTTCCTAGACCTGGGTACCCATGGTGAAGCTACCAGCCCAAAGCGCAGTATTGACTATGATCCTTCTTAGTCAATGCGTTAAAGGATAAACTGTATCGTTTGGACCAACGCAGCATTCCTATGTCACAAGTTGGGAGATACGACGTCCTAGCTCTTGGGTTCCCTACAAGCCCACCTTCTACCCATATAGAAGCCCATTAGAACTATCCTTAGGTGCGATCCATTAAGTATATACATGCTTGTTTGAACCCACCGTCTGTTTTGATTGCCGTTGCTTGCACTTGGATGAATCTTGTTTGCTACGAATGAGCCCAAATCCAACGTTTGGGCCCATTACAAGCATTTATTTGAACCATGTTTTCCATTGAGGAGCCCAAGCCCAACACTTGGATCCATCATAAGTTAAATCTAAGGCTCTACAGGTACTTAGAGTTAAGGATCATCAAAGGCAATTACAAATTCACAAGCTTCAAAAGCTCAAGCCTACAAACTTCAAGACACAAGCTTTATAAGTTCACAAGTTTCAAAAGTTCAAAGCCCACCAAGCAGTGGCCCACAACAGTCAAGGTTTAAGGCTTCAAAGCCCACCAATCAGTGGCCCACAACACTCAAGCTTGAAGGCTTCAAAAGCTTAAGTTCAAAGCCCACCAAGCAGTGGCCCATAACAACAAGCTTGAAGGCTTCAAAGCTCAAGTTCAAAGCCCACCAAGCGGTGGCCCATAACACTCAAGTTTCAAAGATCAAGTTCAAAAGACAATCATATGGTGGACTACAACAACAAGGTTCAAAGATTTGAAAACCAAGTTCAAGCCCACCAAAAGGCCACACAAGCTCAATCTCCAAAACAATCTCCCATTTAGCCACAAAACTATACCATTCTCCATACTCCACAAAAGGCCCAACAAGCCCAAATTCCCAAACACTTACTCACATCTACCAAAAGGCCCCATAAGCCCGATTTCCTAAATAGTCACTCATTTACCAAAAACAAAACCACAAAAATTTCACAATTCTCCATACTCTACAAAAGGCCACTCAAAGCCCAAAACCCTAAACGGTCAGTCATCAAGCTTCAAGATTCAAGTTCCAGGCCGGACAAGACAACCATTCTACAAAGGTCACAAGCTTCCAAGATTCAAGATTCGAGATCAAAGTCATGAAAGTCACACAAGCCTCTTCCTCCAACACAACTGATTCATGGGCTTCCCCTACGTCTACAACCCACAAGGACATCAGCATTGCTTCATCAAGTCATCATTTGATTTTACATTTCCAAATTTAGTTGTGTGATTTTCATTTGAATTGCTTTGTTTGTCTTATTGGTATGTAGCATAGAATTTTGGATCAAGAAAAAAAAACATCTTTTAAAGATCAAGAATTTCTCAAACTTTGCACCACAGATCATAAATCAAAAATTGAAAGACAAAAAAATAATCAACAATTCACAAAAAAAACTCAATGGGCCAAACTTTGAATCACACTTTAAACAGGTTAAAATTCACTCAATTGAATTACACCTTAAAAGGTTAAAATTCACCAAATGAATCACACCTTCACAGTTAATGTTCACACAAAATTCAATCACACCTTAAATGGTTAAAAATTCACACAATTACACCATACCTTCAAAGGTTAAAATTCACCCAATTCAATTACACCTTAAACAGGTTAAAATTCACCCAATTGAATTACATCTTAAACAGATTAAAATTCACCCAATTGAATTACATCTTAAACAGATTAAAATTCACCCAATTGAATTACACCTTAAACAAATTAAAGTTCCCTAAAATGAATCACACCTTAAATGGTTAAATTCATATTTTTTTTGGATCACACCTCCCACGGTTAAAATTCTCCACATATTTCACATAATTAAAACTCTCCCAAATTGAATCACACCTTAAACGGTTAAAATTCACTTGTTTGAATCACACCTCAAATGATTAAAATTCACCAATTGCATTACACATCAAAACAATTAAAATCCACTAAATTGAATCACACCTTAAAATGTTAAAATTCACAAAATGAATCACACTTTAATGGTTAAAATTCACATTTTTTTTGAATCACACCTCACACAGTTAAAATTCTCTCACACAATTTCACACAATTCAAATTAACCCATTACACCTTAAATGGTTAAACTTTCCCAAATGAATTACACCTCACATGGTTAAAATTCACTCACACCTCAATGGTTAAAATTCTCATTTCTAAATCACATCTTAATGGTTAAAATTCACATTTTTGAATCACACTTTAATGGTTAAAATTCACGTCTCAAATTACAATTGCTTGAAATTTGATCACATCATCAAAAAGAAACTTTAAGCAACAATCTTCAAGTCTCCCATGTTTTCACATCTTCTTGGAGAAGGAAAATTTTCAAAATTGTTTTTGCAAAAGTACTTTTGGAGAATCAAGTTTTTGAAATATTCTTTCTTGGGCAACAAATGACAAATCATATGGTCACATCACTTGACTAATCAATTTGCACCGATAAGGGGATCATTTTCATTCAATTCATATAAAAATTGTTGCCAAATACTTGGAACAACAAAAGAATGGATCCTAGAAAGAAAATCAAGGAAATAAGGTCATTGAGAGATCTCAAGTCACTCCTTCTGAAATTCCTTCTAAATCCGGTCATGATTTGTCACATTCTTGCACATTCATTCAGAAAAGTATCCTAATAGTTGAGCTTACAATGGACCATCCATGCAAAAAGAGAATTGAAAGCCTGTTAGGTCGAAAACCCGAAAGGGCGGCCTAAGCAAAAATTAGGGTTCCACAAAGAAAAAAGAGAGAATTATTTCCAAGAAAGAAGTAATCAAAAGAGCTTAAATGCTGCATGTCAAAAGCAAGCTCTACTAAGGACAGGAGGCCATTTTTCATTAAACCCAAATTTTCTTGCCAACACCCTACAAATGCAATCACTTGCTAGCTAATTTGGGCCTTTAAAAAAAATAAGCCTTTTCTTTTTTGAAACCCATAAACCAAACCTGGGTTAGGAATTTTAGATGTGAACAAAAAGGAGATCATGGATTTCTTTCTTAAGATCAAAGTGCCAAAGAAAGAAGAACAAAAGAATAAGGACATGCTCAACAGAGGCGTCAATCTTCAATAAGAATGAAGCCAATTGAGAACACTTGACATAGAGGTCAACATACAAAAAAAGGGCGTTTCTGATAAAGGATGCCAACACAAAGATAAGAAAAATCAAAGGCGTCAACACAAATACAAAGAAGACGTGAAAGGAAAAAAGCAAAGGAAAGAAGTCACGAAGCAAATCCAATCCTTGGAGTTCACACTTGGGGGTACATTGGGGAATTTGAGCCTTTATAACTTTCTTTTCACAGCCCAAACCCGGCCTACATTATAACCGATAAACAAAGCCCTCCTTGAGGTTCTGCTTGCTCAAGACATGATGTTAAGCTCTTTCGTTATTCTCCATTGGAAGTATGAAAAGTGCTCGTTAGGTTGAAAACCTGAAAAGGCAGCCTAGGCAAAGTTAGAGCAAAAGAAAAAAGAAAAAAGAAAAAATGATGGATGGTCCAAACACCAATCAAATCTCCCATGAAAAGATGAATCATAACAAATGGTTCAAACTCAGAGTTCACTTTCTTTCTCATTGCAAATGGTCAAGTCTCTTTCGAAGACTTCAATTTCAAGTCAAAACTTGGGGCATCCCCTTTTGTTTTCCAAGTGCTTCATCTACATCTCCAAACTAGGGACATTCTCTCTAATTTGTCAATTCTTCCCACAACATGATCCACACAAGATCACACATCTCTAAACTAGGGGCATTCACCCTAATTTGTCAGTTCTTCCCATAACATGATCCACACAAGATCACACATCTCCAAACTAAGGGCATTCTCCCTAATTTGTTAAGTCTTTCCACAACATGATCCACACAAGATCACACATCTCCAAACTAGGGGCATTCTCCCTAGTTTGTTGACTAAAAGGTCTTTCCACAACGTGATCCACATAAGATCACACATCTCCAAACTATGGACATTCTCCCTGGTTTGTCGACTAAATAGTCATTCTTCGACATGATCCACACAAGATCACACATCTCCAAACTAAGGGCATTCTCCCTAGTTTATCAATTGGTCAGAATTTCAAGTTAAGAGCATGTCTCTATTATCGCTCCAAAACAATATTGACTTGCAAAATCATCCAAACTTTTCAAAACAATATCATTGTTTTTTCATCATTTTGTTGATTCGGGAAAATTGTCAATCACTTCATCTCTTTAATTGCCTTCGAAGGATTCAGCCTTACAAGCTCCAAGAGAAATGCAAATATGTTTATAAGGGTTTAATGAATTTAATCCCCTCAAAGTAAAAGAGAACAGTTTTGTTTTGCAACCTTAGGGTTTGTCAACATGTCTTCCCAAGAAAA
>BKZX01019974.1:0-14767 GCA_014362285.1 Fagus crenata
GCAGCTCTCCTTTTCTAAGGTATAAATTGCGTAATGCAGAGCAAGTTTGTGCTACCCTCACTAACAGGGTCTCTTTTTCATACAGAGACTGAGACTCATTGTTGAGATATCATTGTCCATGTCCTCCCTGACCTACTGCACCTCACCTCCCCATGTTTGTGCCCTTGCAAGTCCTAGCCCAACTTCTTATCAATTTCATAAAGGAAAGCTTGTAAAGCTGTTATAAAGGCTAAGAGAGAGAGAGTGAAAAGAATGAAAGCCTCATTAATGAAAGCATTGAAGGAGTTCTGTGTTTATAGTAGTAACTAAGCAAGACTAAGCCGAAGCTTAACAATCTAACAAACTAATAACTAACTCCTATCAGCTCCATTGAACATCAGCTGAGCTTGATCTTCAGCAATGTCAACAAGGAGTAGTTATGCAATAATTATTTTAATTTAATTTTATCTGACTTTTTAGACTTGGACATTGGGTTCTTGAATAGGTTTGACAGCACAAACTCATGCTTTAAATCAGTATCACTAGCATTTTCATTTTGTACACATTTTCAATTTACATCTGCATGATTATTTTAAAACACACATAAACAAGTAAATTATCTCTATCCATCTTACATTATGCAAATTACTCATAACTCTGGCACTAAAAATAATAGAAAAACACTAATAGCCAATCCAACCAGCATTGAAACACCATTTTGCAGATTTAGTACAACTTCCCATGTTTGTGCCCTTGCAGGTCCAAGCCTCCTTCCACTTATCAATTTCACAAATTCTTCCTATTGTTCTTCTTTCCAATATACCATCACAAGATCCAACAGTCCAACTATAAAATCCCATATTCCCTTCTTAGTGTCAATATCAGCAAAATTCTGCACTTAACGTCCTTCCTCAGGCTTCCCCAAGTTACCTTATACCAAGTCGATGTTGCTATCCAGCCTATATCAAACAGAATGTAAGCACATGGTGCAGAAAGGTACGTCCATTGCCCCCTCTATTTTATAATGGGTCATATAATCTAGGAGATTAGAGAAAGATGTAAAGCTTATAATCACCTCTATTTTACTCCTTGTAATCAGCCTGTATCCCATAATACATCCACAAAACTCCTGGTAGTTATAATAAATATGACGAACTGACTATCAAAAAAAAAAAAAAATAATTAACTATGGCAAACGTAAAGGGAAGATGAGATTTTCATTCTCAGGAAACCCAGTCAGTTAGAGACTCTTTGTAGCCCGTCTGTAGTCACCAAACAGAACCAATTACCATACTCACCTATAAAAATATATTTCCTTTTTCATGGACAATCACCCATATATTTTCTTTTTCTTTTATCCTTGCTTGGATTCAAATGTTACATTCCAACAATTCACAAGGCCACATATTGACTCACCAAACCAGTTGATTTGCATTGCCTTTCTAGTGACATTATTTCTTAAGAATACATAATTATTCCAATCATTTACATAAAAGAAACAATACAGTAATATGTATTACGCTTTCTTTGAAACAGAAAAATATCAAAATTCCTCCCTTTGTGGAATCGATTCTTTTGTTAGTTGTTGATTGTAATTTAACTCAATAAATTGGCAATCAGAATTCAATGGAAAAAAAAAAAAAAAAAAAAAAAACAAAGAGCGGAACTTTAGCTGAGTAAGATAGGAAAACAGAGGGTAAAGTAGAAGAGGAAGAAGAATTATCACTTACCTAATCACTTGTAATATGAATTTGAGGGATGTGCTTTATCTTGGGCCATTCCACGCCCACTTCTCTCTCACAATTCTTGCTCAGTTCACCACAATTATCAATCTCCAGTTCTCTTAGGGCAGTGAGGCAACCCATTCCCTCTGGCAGAGACAATAATTTTCGGCACTCCCAAATCTGAAGTTTTTGAAGTGAAGTGACATTTGGGAGCCACTCCGGTAATGCCGCCAAGTTCTCACAGTGATAAATCCATAAGAACTGTAAAGTGGTGGCAGATTGTATAAGCCATTGGGGAAGATCCACTAGTTTTGGCAAAAAACCGATTGTGAATGATCGAAGTCTCGTCAGGTAGTCTTCCCCTTCCATCAAATTAATCTTTTCACATCTCCAGATTAGCAGGCTTTCCAATGCGGTTAGGTGCTTCAGACCTTGCGGCAAAGAAATCAGGCTTTCACAACATGAAAAACGCAAGATGCGAAGGGCTGTGAGGCGTTGGATCCCTTCAGGAAAAGACACTAGACTGGGACACTTAAAAAAGGCCAAATCTCTAAGAGAACACATGGACATGATTTCATTGGTGGGTAGACACGTTTGTTTTGTGGTTATCCAAAAATATTTAATGCTGACCATCTTCCTTATATCTCTTGGCAACTCTTCCAGCTCATCACAGCCATATACCATCAATTTAATGCTGACCATCTCCCTCATATCTTTTGGCAACTCTTCCAGCTCATCATAGCCATGTAGTATCAAACTTTCCAAATTTTGCAAGTCACAAATGGAGTTAGGCAATTTCTTGATGTGCGTATTCCCTCCTAAGTTGAGATTTCTCAAATGCTTCAAAGTACCAATTGAGCTTGGCAACGCCTCCAATGTTGAAAATCTTAAATCTAGTCGTCGTAGGTGCTTAAACCTTGAGATGCATGTTTCCACAAAGGATTTATTAATATTAATATATTGATTCCAACCTCCTTGGAAAATAATAGTATGTACATTTTTACTCAACTGGCGTAGAAACCGTGTTGCTTCATCATCATCCAAATTCTTGTCCCAAATTGACACGTGCCTAGCCTTTTCAAAATTGTTGGTGCTCTTAGTGTTGTCAATTACGCAATAATAATCATTTTGTGCCACATATAATGAAAGATCGTGTAATAGGTCATGTATTTTAAATGAGAATGATAAATGATCATATTGCACAATTTCTTGAAAGAAAGATCTTGAGACTAACTCATTTAAATATTGTTGTCCAATATCTTCCAAATCTCGAGCACTTTTGTTGGACTTTTGGAGGAGCCCATTTGCCATCCAAGATTGAATCAATTCCACATTATAATATCTAAAATCTTTTGGATACAATGAGCAATAAGCAAAACATTGTTTTAAATATGATGGCAATTGATCATAACTCAATCTCAACGCAGGTAAAATGTCATCTTCCTTTTGATCTAATTTCCATATCTCATTATCCCTTATAGAGATCCAATCACGCTCCTCGGTTTTAGAATAAAGTAAGCTCCCTAAAGTCCTCACGGCCAAAGGAACACCACTGCATTTTTTCACAATTTGTTTTCCAATCTCAACTAGTTTTGGATATTGTTTTTCCTCTCCTTCAATGAATGCCCATTTTAAGAACAAGAACAAACAATCATCCTCAGGAAGACCTATCAAGTCATGGATGGGTCTAGGAGCCATCACTTTGGCTACTTTGTGACTTCGTGTAGTGACAATAATCTTACTTCCATTGGCACCTTCTGTTAACAATTTTTTCAGACCAATCCATTTGTTACGATCCTCATTCCAGACATCATCCAAAACAATAAAAAATCTTTTTTCTTTCAAATAACTTCGTAAACTAGCTTGCACTTTATCCATACTCATGTTCTCACTAATTTCGCCACCCGCAGATTTTAGGATTTCTTTTGCCAATTTTAAAACAGTAAACTCTTCTGACACACACACCCATATTCTGGAGGCAAAATTTTTAGCTACCCTTTCATCATTATATACCCATTGAGCAAGTGTGGTCTTTCCCATACCCCCAATTCCCACTATAGAAATCACAGGAACGGTACCATCTTCACTTGGGTGCATCAAAAGATCTATTATCTTTTCCTTGTCCTCATCCCTCCCAACAACATCCGAATCATGAACAAAGGAGTGGGTCATCTCCCTCTGCACAATAAGCCTATCATCAAGTCGCTCCACAAGATGAAATTGAGCTCTAACCTTTGCTATCTCTTCAAACCTCTCTCTTATTACTTTGATTTTATGACTGAAGTCACGCAGGTTAAAAGAAGTATATGAAGCGGAGTCGGTGCTTCCATGTGTTTCCACCACTTGCCTCCTTAGAGCTTCACACTCGAATTCATCCCGCACATCCGCAACATCATAAAACACATCTTTGACTTGGCCCAACCAAACAGTCAAGCCTCGGCTTTTTACTTGCTTCTCCTCAGCATCTTGCAGAATGGCTTGGATGGCGGACATGGTGAGCTCAAGCTTGTTCAAATCGCTGGAAATCTCTTTGTAAGTAAGGGACCATTGCTTCTCAATTTCTTTTTCTGCAACGGAAAATGCAAACTCCATCATGTTCTTTGAGGTGGAGGAAGGGAAGAGTTAATGTTGCTGTTACTTTGTTAGTGGTAGTAGTGTGAACTATAATCTTTTGTTGCAAAGGAAAACATAGAAGAACAGAGGAAAGTGCAGCATTTCTTCTTCGCTGTTTCAAAAGGTAGCTTGGTTGTTTGCTCTTTGAGAAATGAAATTCAAAAGCGGATTTATTTCATACGTGCATAGTCACAAATTATTGAAGTATCAAGTTATGAATAATAAATAATAAAGTGATATCAATGTTGATATCAAGGTCCAGATAAAAATTAATAAAAAACTATCAACTTAAGTACTTAACTATTATGAAAAATAAACCGACTATCATGTGTTATATCGAGTTTATCATAGAAGTAATATATTGTTAAGTTTGATTTTATTGTTTCTTAACCAATTGAAGGACGATTTGATAAAATTTGTTTATTGATTATGAGTGTCAAATTTGATCCATAATTCAATAACTATTTTTCTTACATCAAGCTCACCTTAAAATAATAATAATAATCTATATATAAATTAAAGTAGAAGACGTTGCCATCTTTCTACCACATGGCATCTAAGGCAACATCTTCTGCTTGACACATAGCATCTTAGGTGGCACATGAATTAAATAAACTAAACTAAATACCCACTACCCTATAATAAAAACTACACCATTAATAAATTAAATACCCATTACCCAATTAAATGCTCATATTTAATAAATTAAATGGTCTAATTAATTAATTCAGATATAAATAGATGAATTCCAACCAATTTTGTTAAACAAAATATATGTTATTTCAAATATGCATTTAAATTACAACTTAGGCACTTGCCCCAATGGTCATTCCTCTCCTCAAAAAGTCTCACCCCTTTGTGAGAGCTTGAGTTCAATCCCTAGGATTCCCAAATTTATTCTTCCTTACGACTAATTTACATTATATTTTTTTTTTTTGCATATTTTATTTTTATTTACATCTAATTTACTTACTATTGTATAATTATTTTCTAATATTTAATATTTAAGTGGAAATAAAAGCTTAGACAAGATAAAGTTTACATAAGTATTACCTTCATTTTCATCTTTTCTCAGGTTTAGTTTCTATGTGTTTGCTATGTTGATAATTGCATATTTGAAAATTATATTTTCTTTATTTAAAGAGTAAAGATTTTTTTAGATTATAAACTGCTACAATTAGGTTGAGTGTTTTTTCAAGTTGAATGCTAAATAGCTATTAATACTTGCAGATATGTCGAAAAATGATACTTTTACTATATATGTGGTTTGGCTATAAAAGTTTCGTTTCCTTTTTGCTTTAAAAGTTAAATCAATGATGATAATCATTGTATGACAATATACCTTTATGAAAATTGAAAAGGAGCATGAGGCAAAATCTCATGTTTTTAAAATATTCATTTGAATTATTATATGAAATTCTTCCGTGAGTTATATGACTCTAGCCATGATTATGTAAAAGGATGTTCTTCTGTCATGAGATACCTTAATGAATTGATCTTAAAGGGTGGAGTAAAACATGTCTCATTGTTATTAGCAATCTCAATTGATTCTGAACATATGGTTTTTTTATTTATTTATTTTTTTAAAAAAATTTTTATACATGCAGATGCATTAGCTGAGTTGGTCTTGAAAAGAGTGGAGGATATAGTTAGGATGAGTTTTTCTATGCGATATGCAATATGCAATATGTATATTTTACATTCGAAGTATTTTTCTTGGTTAAGTTGTAGTCCTCTATTTTTTGCAACCAAAAATACTTTTTTTTTTTAACAATTTCTAATATTATTTAACTGCATATAAAATATAGTTTGACTTGATCATTTTATTTTTATACAATTGGATATGTTAAATAACTTGACAATTATCTGTTTAATATATTTTTGGGGGGTAAGTTAGTATAAATTATTTTCCAATACTCATTAGAATTGATGAGGCAATATTCAAATTATCTTAGATTTAGGACATCAATGGACTATCATTTAGATATAACCAAAAGAGGCAATTGTGTTGATTTTTTTTTTTTTTTAGGGGTAGAGGGAATAACATCTTAACATTTTTTTTTGTCTATGTGTTAAATTTTCCTAAGAGATACGTGTTAGACTTAAAATGACATTGTCATTTTTATCTTCGTGGACCAATTTGTTATATGATGGACTTCTAAGGTCACAGATATTGTTTATGTGATTATTAATAAGTGATAAATTGCCCAAAAAAAGATGAAAAGAGAAACAAAAGAAAGTCAAAAAAGGTAAAGATGGGATAAATATATGACAAATTGTATTATTTATTTGTTCTATCAAAGTATTGTAAGTTAAACAAAAATGAAAAACCTCTGAACATTTAGAATCTCTATATGGAACAATTGAGATTTACCAAAGTGATTGAAATTCATAAACGATGTGAAGTGATTTTTTTTTTTTTTTTGCTAAGTGAATACAACGTACCCTGGGATATAAACCCCAATTGAAAGGAATCGATGCAACTAGGCTAGAAAGTTATTGGTAATTATCTTTATAGACTTAGTATAATACATTTGATGAAATATAATAAAAATCAGTATAATACAATTGATGAGATATAATAAAAATGATCATTTCTATTTTTAAGTGCAAAAAAATATTATTTACATTTTCTATTTTATGCTGTTCTTTTCTTTTCTTTCTTATTATTATTATTTTTTTTTACTTTTCATTATTGTTATTATTTTTTCCTTCTTCTTAGTTTAGTTGCTTTGTTAGAAACATATTTTTAGAAAAACAATGAAAAAGAGCCGCGCACTGCGCGGGTTATAGTCTAGTAATAGTTTATTATGGAAGTCTTCCTTTGACAGTTTCAATTCTGGATTTTTTTTTTTTTGTTTAATAATACTTTTTATTGAAAAATTTGTTAAAATTGGTTATGCATTTGTTAAAATTGGTTAGGTTGATGTTTCCAATTTTCCCAAATATCTTCAACTAGTACTATTAATTATCAAAAAAAAAAAAAAAAACTAGTACTATTTTGTATTTTCTATCATTTTGGCAAAACAATACTATTTCATTTGGCTATTATTTTTAACATATATTTTCAAAATAAACAGAAAACTGTTTTTTGAAAATTTTGTTCCGAAATATGTTTTATTTATTTATTTTAAAATATGAAACAAGTAAAACGTTTTTGACAAATTCACAACCCACAATAAATTCACAAAGCTGGAAATCACATAGCAAATCACAAGTCACAACCCATAACAGAGCAAATTTTGGCTTCACACCATTAAATTCACACCGTTCATTCTTGCAAATCACAATCCAAAACAATCTACAACACTCACCATTCACAATTCACCGCAAATCCAACAAAATCATTCTCTAAAATCTTTGGAAACCGTATTCCATATTCACTTTCATAATAATAAAAAAATAATTCCATATTCACAAGGAATAAAACAAATTCACCAAATTATATAAAGCAAAAAGAAACAAAAAAAGTAGTCAAATTTCCAAGCATAAAAGATTGAAGGACAATCAATCAATCACAAGTGGCCGACAAAAGCCAAACCACGTTTGAATTAAATCAACATTTGAATTTCATTTGGGTTTCATTTCTCTAAAAGCAAACAACCAACCCACCTTTTGACCCAAAAGAAAACAAAGCATGCAAAGAAACAGTAAGAATTGTCAGGAATTATTTGGACTTCTTTTGTTTTTGTTGCAATTTCTTTCTCTATTAATGTGTTTTTCTATTTAAATAGAAAATATTTGTTTAGATTAGAAACTGCTGCCATTTGGTTGGGTATTTCTTTGTTAAGTCTAGTACATGATTAATAAAAGAAAACATACTAGATTTTATAAATCTAATCTCAATGGATACTCTACCTACTAAGCCCTCTGTATCTTTTGAAACTGTATAACTCAAGTTACCTGATATCATCCGTTCCACAATGCTTTGGATAACTTGTGAGAGAGGCCTGCAATGAAGAGAGAACAATAATTGGTGAGTTTGAATCACCACCAAATAGGTCCCATGATAAATATGGTAGATATTAATTGGGTGTTCAACTCCGCAAACGGAAACAAAACTATGTAAATTAATTGGCACAAGACAATATTGAAAAAACTACAAATAAATATGTATATATGTAGATCTGCATAAGCTTCCAAATGGAGTTACATATATGAAGTGGGTAATATTAAATGTAACGCATAAATATATCAAACAAAATTACCGTTTCATTACAGGCCATCCAGAGATATAACTCACGTGAGTCAAAGCATCTCTCCACTGTTGCACCTTCTCTGTGTTCTTCTTTTCATGTTCAATTAAGGCATGTGCAAAAGTTCCATTTACTGAGCGTACATCGGAAGGCTCCACATCATAAAAAACAGGTAGAACTGTCATTCCCCTGTCTTTCTCGCACTGAACGATCTTTGCAAGTTCATCTAAGCACCAAGTTGAAGATGCATAGTCTTTTGAGAAAATGACGATAGCAAATCTCGATTGTTCTATCACTTTAAAGAGCTCTGAAATGAGTTTTCCTTTCTCAAGATTTTCATCGTCCTTAAAAGTGTTAATGTCCTCTTTAATCAAAGCAGCATATATGAGGTCCGTAAATGAGTAGCGGGTGTCCTCGCCTCTAAAACTGAGGAAGACGTCATACTTCCATCGTGCAGTAGAAGATGAAGTAGAAGAAGAAGAAGTTAGGGAAGATGACGAGGCGGTCACGTCCATTTTCAATTTTTTTTTGGCTGATCCAGTCACATCCATTAAATCCATTGGAAAATATACAAGTAAATATTGGATCACGATATAGATCTGCAAGAAATGAAAAATAAATAAATCAATCAATCAAGTACAACTGAAGAAAAATTAAATAGAACATAATAGATCTCTCACTTACCAGTTTCAACAGAAGTGGACTAGTCTGGTGTAGAACTCGGCTGGGTTAATTTAAGGAAAAAAGAGAGGACACAGCTTGAGGAGCAGTCTGGCTTTGTAACTTGACTTTGGCAAGTGTTTCAAGACTCTCTTTCATTCTTTTTCCTTTTTTGATAATTTCTTTCTTTTTTTTCCTAAAAATATGCCAGGCATGCTTGTGCACTGCCCGACGCATTTCTGGTTTTTTAAATTTATTTAAATAATGATAAAGTAAAATAAAAGCTATATAAAAAATAACATAAAGAAAAACAGGGTCATGTACAGATGGGTGCACTACCCGAAATAAAGCAAGTTTTTGTGATTAGAAAATTAAGTGTCTGTGTCCACCACCCGGTTTAAATGTAATAATAAAGTGGACTAGTGATGTGTTGGGGTACACTACCCCATAGTTATTAAAATCTCGATTCGAATCTTAAAATCTTACGATTTTACGATTCAATATTATGAAAACGATTCGAATCTTAACTGAATCTTAAAGGTGATAGAATCTTAATAGAATCCCGATTTGAATCTTAAAATCTTTATAATCCCGATTTGCTTCCGATTCTATACGATTCTACTGCACAAGGTTTATTCGGATTTTTTTTGGGCCTCCAATGAAAATTTAGCTTGTATTGGGCTGATTTTTACTTTTTAGTATGTTAGTAGCCTGTCCATTTATTTATTTTTTTTGATAAAAAGTAGTTTGCCCTTTTTTTTTCTTTTTTTTTTAAGAGAAGTCCGTCCATTTTAGTATGTTAATGTTAGTACTTAGGAACCCACTAACCCGCTCATTTAATAAAAAGAAAGGCAAACGGCAAACCCTTAAATGATGATCTTGGTTTTTAGATCTTGGTTATTCACATTGAACAATAAGTAATGTGTTACTTTTATCACAAAATCACCATTGTGGAAAATGATTGGGAAATATTTTGATTTATGTAGTGTTATTATTTGGAACATTATGTATGTTTGTGGTTATGTGGTATTAAAACTTGGAACTTGAAAGTTTGAAATTTGAAATTTGTCATATGGTATTTAGTAGTTGATGACTTATTGTATTTTATAAATTTTATGCCAAAACTTATTTATTTTTCAATGATTCTTTAACCTATGTTATGAATTATAATTATTATTTTTATTTATTTATTTACGAAAAGTAGAATCTTACGATTCACGATTCGATTCTACGATTCGATTCGCGAAACCCTCCTAACGATTCAAGGTAGAATCCCGATTTTAATAACCTTGCACTACCCTAACAACACAAATTTAATTTTATATATATGTTTACACATAAAATAATTTTATTATATAGTATTATATATATAATATTGACCACCATAATATATTAAATTAGTAGCCATATTATTTGTGTAATTATATAGAAATAAAATTATTTGTAACTTCCATTTACATGTTTCATAATTTACAAATTTCATTGAGGAAGTTAATGGTAGAATGTAACAACCAATAACTTCCATGATGTGGATGACATATGTCATGATTTCTAAACTATTGAGAGTAGTTATTTTCTTACAAATCAACCACTCAAAGTAGTTATTGATAGGTAGTTATTTGATGGAAATAACCACCCCTTTTGACTTTGAATAAAAAGGTTTATTCTTCAAAGGGTATCTCTACAACTCAACTTCCACAACTCATGTGCAAAAGATCCATTGTGATCTAAATTGTGTTCTAAGTGTGTACAAAGTATCTTTAAGTGTATTCTTCAAGTGTGTTCTTATTGTACTTGTACTAGGTAACATTTAATGCAAAATATCTATGTATTTATCTTGTTAGATCTATAATTCTACTTCATCCTTCATACTTTGTTTAGTATTATGCAAAAAAAGTCTTCTTTATTGAGACATAATTCGAACCAAGTACACCCTTTTGAAGTTCAAAGTTAGATTAGCAATTCTAAATTCAAGGTTTGCAACAAACTTTGAATTTGTTTGATTTTATATCAAACAATATATATATATAATTGCTTTCAGTAGGTGGTGCCTGCTTACCAATCCCAAAAAAAAAAAAAAAACCTCAATTCTCAGCTTGAATTCTTTGATGACAAAAGCTTTACTGTATGGTCCACCTTGTCCCGTCGGCAATGAATAATGATTTATTGTTCACGTGCTCTATTCAAATATCATGTAATACATAATATTAGATATCATAAATGATAAAAATCTAGACCATAATATTGTCATTCAAGCTTACTTCTCATGTGATAAAAAATAAAGTATATTTGTTTTTGAGAAATGTCAATATGTTTATTAAAGTTTTTTTTTTTTTTGGTTGGTAATAATGAATTTATTGAGAAAAAATAAAAGAGACGCAAGCTGTCAAGGGAAACGATCCATCAAAAAATCCTAAACAAGAACCCAAAAATGGGATAAAAACAAATAAGCTAAGAATGGTAGGAGAAAGAGACCCAACCATATCTAACTTCCATATCTAAGTATAACTCATCTATTCAAGGATCTAACATGATTCTCTTTCTCTTTCAAAAAATTCTCTCCATAAGATAATGACTATCTTATCAAGGATTCCATAATTTTTTACCAGATACTAACATACATGCACAGCTCCTCTTGCCATATAGTCTTTCAGCTTCCCAAATTTCAACAAATGATTCAAGACCTACAGTGAAGGAGGCTTTAAAAACAAATGAAGGAACAAAAACCCATAAAACAAGAGCTACTCCTCTTTGCTGCAATTCTCACCTTTTCTTAGGTATAAATTTCTTAATGCAGAGCAAGTTTGTGCTACACTCACTAACAGGGTCTTTTTCATACAGAGTATGAGACACATTGTTGAGATCATTGTCCATTTCCTCCCTGACCTACTGCACCTCAACTTACCAATTTCACAAATTCTTCCTACCGTTCTTCTTTCCAATATACTATCACAAGATCCAACAGTCCAGCTATAAAATTCCTTATTCCCTTTTTAGTCCATGTTGCTATACTGCCTATATCAAACAAAATGAATGTAATTTGTTCTCTCAAACTTGCTTGAATGTAAGTGATTCCATATATAACTCTATAAAGTCACTACAACTTGTTCTTCTACTTAGATTTTTCTTATCTTTGTTTAATAAGAGACCTCCAGCTCCTTAACCATCATTTTTGCTCATTGTCATTTCAACTTCAAGTCTTGAAATTTAAATTCATATAGTTTTTGCCTAGAAATTCAACAGCCAATATTTTTACTCAAACCACCATCAATCCTTAGTTTCTTGCACCCATTACCCCATAAATATGTAAGCCTGAATTCATTATAAAAATTCCACTACAATGTAATCCTTAATTTGAGAGTGAAAAGAATGAAAACCTCATTTTTAAGACTATTGAAGGAGTTCTGTATTTATAGCGGTAACTAAGCAAGACTAAGCTGAAGCTTAACAAACTAACAAACTAATAACTAACTCCTAACAAAATCCCCAACTAGTCTTGATAGAGCTAGACGTAATGTAGTTTCTTTCTTTGTTGATTTAACATCATGATGGAATTGTTCACTTTTAAAACTCTTTGATATCGAAAAATTGATTTGCTTTGATTGCTCTAATTTGTAGTAAGTCTAATAAAATGATAAACTAACATTAAAGTTTTGTCTGACAAAAGATGAAAATCTATGTAAATTATGCAAATATGACATTTAAATGCTATACATTGACCAACTCAACAAGGACATTTTTCTTTAATACTATACCCACGTCTGACGAGTTACACCAGAATTAGCTAGCTCAGCCATATCAATACCATAATCTAAAGAGATAGATGAATGTATCAGGGAATTATTCTTTCTTATTTCTACCTTCTTCTTTAAGGCCGTCAATCAACAAAAGTGACTTGATAGATAACCAATCATTTATTGGATGTCAAGATGGATGTGTGTTAACCTTGGAATGCTAGAAAAAGGAATGAAGTCATTCGAAAGCGCTGGCACAATAAACTGATTGCTTCAATATGCAAGGAGCAAGAAGAGCAAGGAAGCCAAAATTTTCATGGATAGAAGTTAAAAGAAAAGACCTTATTATTAGAGAGTTAACAACATGGCTGTAGATAGGACTGAGGGGCATAAAAGGATTTGACACTGCTGCAGAATTAACAAGCTGCAATTATTTTAAACCACAACTCTCAAGTTGAGTATAAATTTTAAGGAAAAAACATGATTTTCAAGAAATAAAATATTAACGTCTCTCTTTAAGTTTTTGGGTACTGTACTTGCAATTCTTTACAACATAACTCACACCACAATATTATTAAAAAAAATTACAACATAAGGAAAGCACAGATCTCTGAACCAGATGTGCAACTCAAAATTCTAAAATATTTAATTGGAACAATTTGTTCTACAAAAATATATATGTAGTACTGATAAATCAACTAATGTTCAAAAGTTGAAACATGTGATAATAGTTTCCAAATTGCAATGGAGACAAATGGTCCAATGGATTTAAGTCTACAATAACAATAATAAACAACTGCAACAATAAAACTACTTAGAGTAAGGGGCAAACCCTTCAATAGCTTTTGACCCAAAATTGCATTTGATTTAAAGATATGATTGATTCTTATAAAGTATTCCAATTGTAGGTGATCAAAATAACTCCTTTAATTTATTTTTAGGGTTGAACCGTAAGTTTGGGTTTAGGCGTGGTTGGGGAGGATGAGCGGAAAATGACATCGAATTTACCGTAATTTTTTTTTTAATTTTTTATTTCAACCATTCAAATGGGTATTTAAAAATATATATATATATATATATATATATTAATAAATTACATTTTGCTTGGACGACAGCGATAAAACATTGAAAATTGTCAATCTCAATCATCCAAAGCATATTTTTCAAATTATTGCATGGATCTCGATTCAAATTAACTAGTTTTGTTTTTTTCTGAATAAAAAAAATAAATAAAAAATTCACGTGATGGACAACTGGCCCTCTTTTTGTAATGAAACCCATATGCATTTTATGCATGCATTTTAAAATCAAACAAGTCTTTGGACCGTGGAATTGGCTTGAGTCCGAGTGCACTCTGTCGGCCACGTGATTGTGAGGCCTAAGAAAACACCAAAGTGCCACGTTTTTTATCCTAAAATTGTTGGCTGTTTCTCACTTCCTTAAATTCAAATATATAAAACTCAACGCTTCCCAAGGAGGGCTAGTTGTCCATCATGTGGGTGTGTTCCTTGGTTGGTTTTTTGGTCTCTGCGAAATGAAAGTAATAGGCCGGTATGGAGAGAATTTTCTTTTTTTCTATAAGAGAACAGGCATTACTTTTGGTAAATACAAGAAATAATTTACATTGTGTTTTTTGTTACGTGCAAGAGTTGTTGAGGGTCCCATACATACACTTGGATTATCTGGATGAGTAACATTAGGAGTTCACTAGAGTAATATTAGTGGTCCAAATGTTTAATAGTGTTAGGTTGTTGGTATTATGAGTTCATATATACTTTAATTGTTTTAAGAGTGATCTTTAGGAAAGTGGTTCGAATGGGTCCAATGTGAGTCCCTAGTTTAGCTCGTTAGGTCCTTGTTT
>BKZX01020009.1:0-12975 GCA_014362285.1 Fagus crenata
AACCCTTGAACAGCTTTTGACCCAAAAATGCATTTCATGTTCTACAGGGATTCTTTTCTTTTCATTTTTCTTCTTTTGTGTATGGGGGAGAGGGGGGGGGGGGGTGTCATGACCCAAATCCGTAATATGATTCGGAGTCGGACCGGCATGCTAATACCAAGCCTGTGCCTGATATTAACACGAACCAACTAAAAGGAGTATGAATTTTTTTCTTATTTCCTCTCTTCTCTCATCTTGATTCTTTAACTTCTTCTTGGGTTAAAAACTCTCATAATATAATAACATACTCCTTTACAAAATAACTGAATATAATAGTCCACCTAAAGGAAGTGATAATAATCAGAGCATCTATAACTGTTTATACAAAATACATCAATATGTGGACATAAAAACTCTAATACAGCGGAAGACTATTTAAACCTATACATCACTTCTGTTTTATTTATATAAAAACTCAAAACATCTAAAACTTGTTCTAGATACCACAAACTTGCCCCTCCATGCTGAGACTCTTGGCTGCACCATAAGATGTTCCTGCAATCTGAGCAATCCACTTTGCTCAGGAAGGGAATTGTGACATGAAGATTTAACAGTATGCATGATAAACAGAATAATCTTTGTGGATATGACTTGCGTATAAACAGTTCATGCTAAAATGATTTCATGAGTTTCTTGTACATATATATTTCATACTGATGAACATAATATCTGATAACTTGTAAGGCATAATATATTTATTGAAATCTAAACATATAGCATGATTCTTTTATATGTAAACTAAACATGTTCCCTTAAACTATTCTGAAAAGAAAACTTATCTCATACTATTGCATAAAATAGCAAAACTATATGGAACATGTAACTGAACTTAATCTTTAAGACTTGGCACCTTGTGACTTTACTTGTGCCATGTCTACAAGGAAATTATCCCCTCGTGGCCTTTCTGCTTACCAGTCTACAGGGTATAAAACCCCTCGTGGCCTTCCTGCTTGTCAATCTACAGGGTACGAAAACCCCTCGTGACCTTCCTGCTACCAGTCTACAGGGAATACAACCCCTCATGGCCTTACTTGTTGCCGGTCTACAGGGAATAAAACCCCTCGAGGCCTTCCTGCGGTCACAAGGCCCTCACACTGAAAACCATTTTAGGTGTTCATAAAACATATGCTTGTTTACTTTTCAATCTCTCTCTTGCCTTACTAAGCCCAAAAATCCATAGCATATCCACAGTTTGCTTCTCAAAACTGTCTTAACTGTATCAACTCAAAACTGTTTCTAAATCAATGCACATTTTTCTTTATAAACAAGTATCAAACTAAGTTTACTGAAAGCATTGATAAAACATATATAGATATATTCTTACAACATGGACTATTAAATTTTCATAGCACATTCCCTTACCTCGATCCAGCAGCAGCACAACAATCTCAAAGCTTGCAGTGGAGTTCTCTACTTTCCTTGTTCAATCCCTAGACCAAAGGATATTAAAATCCAATGATTAGCAGATATTCTAACTCACAAAAGTACTCATGGCTTCCTTAACTATCAATTCTATAGGTTTTCTAATCCTTCTCACATCCTTACCCTATTTAGGTTCCTAGGAGTCTCTATATCGCAACCCAAAGGCAACCAAACAAGCAAACGAAGTAATAGTAGCAAAACATCAAAACTTTTTTTTTGATAAGTAATGAGATTTATTAAGAAGGCCCCAAAAGGCAAAAGAATCAAAATTTACAAATATCTATGAGCTCCAAAATGGAGTGAATAGAAGAAGCACCCGACCCCAAAACCCAATCAAATAAAGTATGGAAAAAGAAAAGTTTCAGCTCATGGATGTGGCGCTCAGAATCCTCGAAATTGCGAGCATTTCTCTCATGCCACAAACACCATATCAAGCAATGCGGAATCATCTTCCAAACCAGAACAGTATCATGACTCCCAAGCTGCCCCGACCAAAAAGAAAAGAGAGCCATAATCGTTCTAGGCATAACCCACTGAACCCCAAACATACTAAACACCATCCACCACATATCTGTAGCCATGGGGCAGTGGATAAACAAGTGATCCACACTCTCCCCATTACTTTTACACAAGCAGCACCGGTTTTGTAGGATCAAACCACGCTTCCACAGATTATCAATAGTAAGAGCCTTCCCCAAAGAAGTAATCCAAGAGAGAAAAGCAACTCGAGGGGGGACCTTGGCCTTCCAAATCATCTTCCAAGGGAACAACTTCGAAGTAATAGGAGTTAAACAATTATAATACCTTTTAACGGAGAAAGTATGAAACCTCTCCCAACATATATGATCCTCTCCCTCCCCCTTCAATGGACATGCATAGATGCAATCCATAAAGGTGGATAACGACTCCAACTCCCAGTCTTGCACATTCCTAGTAAAAGATAAGTTCCAATGCCTCACCCCTGACTCAAAAGACATAAGATCAGCTATGGATGCATCCTTTTCCCTAGCAATAGCGAAAAGATCCGGGTATGTCAACCTTAAAGGCTCCTCCCCACACCAACGATCATGCCAAAACCGGATCCTTACCCCATTTCCAACCTGCATGTAGATTTTACTCGAAAAGGACTCCCACTCCCTCCGAATATTTTTCCACAGGCCAACCCCATACAGACCTCTCACTTCCTTAGAGCACCAACCACCCCATAAACTCCCATATTTGGCCTCCACAACCCTTCTCCAGAGAGCATCCCTCTCTATCCCATACCTCCACAACCACTTACCTAGAAGAGCTTGATTAAATCTCCTTAGGTGACGGATTGCCAACCCACCACTACAAACAGGCTCGCAGATCTTAGGCCAACTCACAAGGTGGTATTTAAACTCCGATCCTAACCCACTCCAGAGGAAGTCTCTTTGAAGCTTTTCCAACCGGTTAGCCACTTCAGCCGGAATAGGAAACAATGATAAAAAGTATGTGGGTAAACTTGATAAAGTACTCTTTATCAATGTAACTTTGCCCCCTTTAGATAAATATAGTCTCTTCCACCCTACCAGGCGACGTTCCATCTTTTCAATGATCGGATTCCATATGTTGGTTTCCTTGAATTTAGCCCCCAAAGGGAGACCCAAGTATTTCATTGGAAGGGAAGCACAATGACATCCCAAAATAGCAGACAAATCAGCCAAATTAGGGACATCTCCCACAGGAACCATTTCAGACTTACCCAAATTAATCTTCAACCTAGAGAAAGCCTCAAACCAAGTTAGGACTCTTCCCAATTGGCCAAGCATAGAAGGATCTGCATCACAAAACATCAGAGTGTCATCTGCAAAAAGCAAATGAGTCACCATCACCTCACTCCCTCCATGATTGCCAACTGTGAACCCTGATAAATACCCCCCAAGAACAGCGCGGTCCATTAACCGACTTAATGCCTCCATGACCACAACAAAAAGTAATGGCGATAGAGGATCACCTTGACGAAGTCCTCGAAAGCTCTCAAAAAAACCACTAGGGCTACCGTTAATAAGAATAGAAAATCGGACTGTTGAGATACAGAACCGAATCCAATTCCTCCATCGTAAGGGAAACCCAGATCTCTGTAATAGATAAATAAGGAAATTCCAATTTACATGGTCATAAGCTTTCTCCACATCAAGTTTACAAAGCACCCCCGGATCTCCTAGTCTCATCCGACTATCTAGACATTCATTGGCAATCAAAACCGAATCCAGAATTTGTCTCCCCTGAACAAATGCATTCTGGGACGAAGAGATAATGCTAGGAAGAACCATCCATAATCGGTTAGCAAGGAGTTTCGCCAAAATCTTATATATCCCTCCCACTAAGCTAATTGGTCTGAAGTCTTTCACCTCAACAGCATCAGTTTTTTTTGGAATTAGGGCTAAGAATGTAGCATTAAGACTTCGTTCAAAAGATCCCATCTCATGAAAATAGTTGAGAACCCGTAAAATATCTGTCTTGACCACATTCCAAGAGAACTGGAAAAATGCCAAGGGAAATCCATCCGTCCCGAGGCTTTATCCCCTACAAATCCATGCACAACACCTGACACCTCTTCCTCCGCAAATGGCTTTTCCAAACCAGCAGCATCCTCAGAAGATAACATAGAGAAGTCTAAACCATCAAGAAAAGGCTGCCTACAACCCACCTCTGTGAAGAGATTCTGATAGAATTGAGTAATACACTCTGCAATAGCTTCCGGATCCGAAGAAAGCTCCCCATTGATCAACAACGAGGATATAGAGTTATGCCTACGGTGAGAGTTGGCCAAACGATGAAAAAATCTGGTATTTTTATCTCCCTCTCGTAACCATATAGCCCGAGATTTCTGACGCCAACTAATCTCCTCCAACAAAGCGTTTCGTTATATATCAGCTCTGAGCCTTTCTCTTAACAGATTTTCTTCAACGGCTAAGGGACGGTCTTCTGCATCAACATCCAGCTGATTAAGCTGAATCATTAGTTGCTGCCTCTTGTAACCCACGTTACCAAACACCTCCTCATTCCACTTTTTCAGATCTAGCTTTAAGGCTTTAAGCTTCTTGGCCAAAATGAAACTAGGAGTGCCCTCATAATGATAAGATTCCCACCAACCTTTAACCATCTCCCCAAAACCCTCTGCCTTGAGCCACATAATTTCGAATCTAAAAGGCCTCTTACCCCTCAGAAATTTGCCACTCTCTAACATGGTAGGACAGTGGTCAGATAGGAGCTTGGGAAGTCTCTTTTGAACCACAGTAGGATATCTATCCTCCCAATCAGCGGAGTATAAAAACCGATCAATGCGAGACATCGCCGGGGTCTCACGGTTGTTAGACCAAGTGAATTTACCTCCCTCCAACGGAATATCCACTAGCCCAAGAGAGAAAATAAATTCTGAGAACTCGTTCATCGCCGGAGTAAACTGATCAGCACCCAACCGCTCTGTAGGGAAGCGAATTACGTTGAAGTCACCTCCAACACACCACGGGGTTCCCCACCAACTAGCTATCCCGGCCAGCTCATCCCACATTACCCTTCTCTTCCCATCAGAATGAGGACCATAAACTCCTGAAAAAGCCCATTCATGCTGATCTGCAATGCTACGGAATTTGCAGGACACAGAAAATAACCCTACAGCTTCATCAATTTTCTCGACCACCCGACGATCCCACATCAACAGAATTCCACCTGAGGCCCCATTCGACCCAAGATACACCCAATCAACATGATGGATGCCCCACAAGCTGCGAACAATACCTCGGGTGATAAGGTCTAGCTTAGTTTCCTGCAAACATGTAACATCAGCACCCCAAAGTTTAAGAAAATATTGTACCTGGTGCCTTTTATCCCGATCATTCAGCCCACACACATTCCATGATAAAATTTTTAAATTCATTGGACTAACGATAGCACCCTCTCCCTAGGATCCGTGCGTCTCCTAGCTGACCCCGTATCATAATTAACAGAGCTCAATAACCCTTTCAATTCTCTACTTCCTCGGCCTCCTGTCTTAACTTCCTTCAAAGTACTTTCCCTTTCTCGGGGCTGTTGATGCCTTCCCGCATCAATGGATTTCAACAAATTGATAATTTCTTCTTCATACCCTTCATATGTTGCCCCGAGAAAGTGCCCAAACTCTTGGTAATTACCCCACGCCTGCTCAGATGAATGTGATGCCTCATGGACGTCGTCATCAAGCCCCAATCCTAATGAATGAGTCATATCGGGACCCATAACAGCCAAAGGCTCAATCTCGAGAGCACTCTCTGTCTCCTCGCAACACACCATGGTTCCCCCTTCTTCTCCTACCTTTGGGTCTTCCCACACCACCGAAACCTCATCCTTCTCGTCAGTATCCTCATCCGAGTCCTTCTTACCGTCATCAGAGACACCCATATCTTCAAACCCCTCTAATAGAAGTACCTTGGGCTCATCGGCAGAATCCGGGATGCTTGACGCCTCCACCATTGGTTGCCGGATCAGAGAGAGAGGTATGGATATCCTCTTTCCATCACGCAGCTCGAGAACCCAGTCAGACGAAGATCCCCACGATCGATGGACCGCTGATTTGGGATCGATGAAGCCAATCGCATGTTCGATCGAGACCGCCGGAGTGGAAGCCAAGGTCAACGCCTGCGTCATCTCGGCCTTTCCAATATCATCGGTGTCCCTTTTGGTGTTCGTTGCCTTTTCAGAAGCCTCGGTGCACCCTTTAGTGGTCGTGGCCTTACCACGAGGTCTCCAAATCCATTTGGGCCTCGTGGTTTTCACGGGTATCACGGGTTTGGGCTTAGCTGAAGTAGAGGCCACATTTGACCCACATTCACCCGTGGGCTTAAAGCTGGCCTTTGGCCCAACAGCTTCCTTAGTTACTAAAGACCCAATTTGTTTGGGCTCCAGAGTATCCGTAGAAGTTGTACTGTCACCCATACTAGCCTTGCTTAAGCTCCATTCCCCATTCGGCCCACATATCAATTCCAGATTAATTGATAGCTTGACCACAGCTAATTCCCCCTTTTCCTGGCCAGATAACGTCTTTCCCATATTAATAGTCAACGCATTTGAAATTGTATTTTGCTTTGAATGCTCCTTAGGATCCGGGATTTCTTCCAAAATAATCGCCTTTCCCTTATCAACGCTTCCACCGTGTGTCTCCCCGGAGGTCGAAGCTACGGCAACGAAAGATTTGTTCATTCCAGCTTTGGGATTTGCCATTCTTCCAGCAGCCAAGGTCTGCTGGTTTTGGCTCTTAACTGTCTCGGGGAAGAGAATTCGTCGGAGCTCCAAAGCAAACCCCCTCCATCCATTACTATTCCACCCTTCTGGAATAATAATCGAACCACGTCTACCCCCTCGGTGAATGGCCTGAACCGAAACAAACCGGCCCTTAAGATTGGTACATCGTTGTGCTATGAACACTGTTTCCCCTTCTCGTATGGTACGCACAAAATTCCCGGTTTGTTTAAGTAAAACTAACTCCTCCAAGGCATCCAACAGAATTTTGGCACTCTTCATCCCCGTGAAAATTGAACGTAATGTATCTTTACCCCTCTCGTACAGTCTAACGATAGCCGCCCCCCCGCCATGATCAATTTTGAGTTCAAAGGCTTTAGATTCAATAAAGAAATATCTATTTCCCCCCATTTCCTATTCCGTCTAGAGAAAACCGACTCCTCAAACCGTGAGGGCCTCCTATTGCCGTGAAGCACGGCGGTGGAGGCCTAGTGAGGTGACTGGTGGCTCCCTAAGGAGAGGGAGCACTTTGCATCTCTAGAGAGAAAAAGTCAGATGTGATAATTTTCTAAAGTAAACCAGCATAGCAAAACATCAAAACTAGTTCTATTTACTGCCTAAAACAGAAACCGTATTGCTGGACTCAAAATATTTCTTTTCTATACTAGATGGTATAATTAGGACATATAAAAATTCACCCATTTAGTAAACACATTATTTATCATGCATACCAAATTTTAGCTCAATTCACTTGTCCAATTGCAAGAATAAATTCTTCAAAGTCTCAATGTTTTCAACCCATCTTAAAAGATTTTTCTGCAGGAATAGCATCTTATAAAATTCATTTGACAAACTTAGAGACATCAAAATATCCTGAAATCTTACTGTGAGGTAACACCCTATATTTAACATCTATCCTCAAAATTTCAACTCAAAACAGTATATCTAGAATTTATTAAAATTCTGGTACTTTAATGAACTCAAATTTGTCAGTTCAGTTTTTAAAGTGACTTTGAATCAGTACCTGCAATTCATTATTTACTAAAATCACATGAGGCTAATTCCATCAAGAACATATACATCCTAGGGTTCCAGAAACCTACTCCAATCACTTAAATTCCAAATATTGGATTTATTAAGCAATTTCAAACCGACAAACACAGAATCTGTCAAATTGACAGATTGTACAGTTTTCTTGTAAATTAACAAATAATTATCAAAACTCAATATTTTTCTATGAAATTTCATATACATAAACTAGACATATGATAGATTAGCCTAGAGAAAACCGTTTCCTCATATCTATTTTCAATAATAACAGAATTTCCACGAAATTTTACTGTTCACGCAGACCTGACAGAACAGTAAATTTCCAGCAACTATTAACCATAAAAATTCATTTTCCTTAACCCAAAATCATATTTCTACAAACTCATAACCTCAAAATGTAAGAATCATGAAGATCAACCAAGTAGCACACACTTCAAGGAGTACTCATATGAAATTTCAACTCAATTCAATAAATAAAAGCTTGGGACAAATTCTGCATAAATATCTATTTTCAGATTAAAATGGAAGCAGGTCAGCCCTCTGTAAAATTCGTTTGACCCACTTAGAGTCATCCGATTAGCCTGAAAATTTATAAGGATATACCTTTATATGTGTATCATGTACCATAGAAATTTCAGCTCAAAACGAGTTCTACACAATTTATTAAAAATCCCGCAATGTGGCTGACTCAAATCTGACGAATTTGGAGTTAAGAAAGGGAAATGACTACTTGGTTCAAGGAAACACAATTCAAATCAATAAACTCTTTTAAAATTCCATAATCCATCTTTCCCACACCCTCTTCAAACCAAATGTTAATAAATTGCAAAACAAATAATAAGAAGAATATGTGTATTTTCGGACTCCAAGGCAAACTACAAATTTAGAATCACTCAAGTCTCAAATGACCCACAAACTTCATAAAATAATCACCCAATCCCAAACCCATAACATCAAGAACAACTCTCAAACAAACTTTGTATAGGTATCTTAAGAAATTAGAGAATGGGTCAAAGATTTTCACCTTAGATTATGTAGATATGGCCGGCATGAGAGAAAGAGGAGCTTTGCCGGCGGGTTGTGGAAGACTGCTGGTCCGTTGGTGTGATTTGGTGGTGGTAGTGTGTGGGTGTGTGTACGGGTGTAGAGAGAGAATCGGGTGAGAAGGAAAGAAGGGAGAGGGCTGGTTTAAAAAGAAGAAGAAATAAATTGTGGTGAGGGATGGTTATAACAAAATATCTAGTAGGGAAATTTACAAAAATACCCCCAACTTAACAATTAAATTTCCGGGGTGTTACGGGGGGGGGGGGGGGGTAAGTATACACACACAAAAGAGAGTAAAGGCTTTGAAGATATGTATGCTAAGTGAGGAAGTATGATTGATTCTTATAAAGTATTCCAATTACTTCTTATATTTTGCCTTCAGTTCAGCAGAATTCTCTTCGGCAGCAACTTTAGCAAGAGTTGTTGGTTTGAGTGCGCTCTTTGGGTCAAATGCCTTTCTTATCTTGAACACAGCCCAAGCAGTAGCAATAGCATGTCCTGCAGCATCAAAACCCTCATTTGTCACCTGTGCTGCTCATTCTCCATACCTGCAATGACGAAAAAACCTCCAATTTTTTCATCGCTTCCAATTATAATCAAAGAGAACAAAAGAAAACCGGGCACAAACATTATTATAACTTGGCCAAAACCAGGTCTAGGTCCAGTTCAAACATGGGAGACAGATTCCACTGTTTCCTCAATTTGAACCTTTTTTGCATTGAACTACTACCCAAAAAAGAAAAAGGTCCGAACCAAGGAACTTGGATGGCATCATAGCATATGGGACACAACTCAAGACAAGGTTTTCCATATAGGCCACTGTCTAGCAAATCCAAAATTAGTGGAACAAGACATCACCAACAAGCAACATAAAAGATTCCACTAAATTCCACTACAAGGTAATCCTTAATTTGAGAGTGAAAAGAATGAAAGCCTCATTTTTAAGACTATTGAAGGAGTTCTGTGTTTATAGCAGTAACTAAGCAAGACTAAGCAGAAGCTTAACAAACTAACAAACTAATAACTAACTCCTAACAGCTCCCGCTAATTCAGGAACACGTGAATTACGTGAGTATAACTTAACAATAATAAGGCTAACTTAGCAATAAGCTATGCTACATGTCGTTTAAGTAAGCTTAGAAGCCTTTCTGTGTTAAATGACAGTAGGACAACAGTAACACTAATGGAAAGCAGCTGAGTCTGATCTTCATCAATGTCAAATCTCCAACTAGTCTTGATAGAGGTAGACGGAATGTAGTTTCTTTCTTTGTTGCTTTAACATCATGATGGAATTCTTCACATTTAAAACTCTTTGATATCGAAAAATTGATTTTCTCTGATTGCTCTAATTTGTAGTAAGTCTAATAAAATGATCAATTGACATGAAGGTTTTGTCCGACAAAAGACGAAAATATATGTAAATTATGCAAATTTGACATTTACATGCTATACATTGACCAACTCAACAAGGACATTTTTCTTTAATACCATTCCCACATCTGATGAGTTACACCAGAATTAGCTAGCTCAGCCATATCAATACCATAATCTAAAGAGATAAATGAATGTACCAGGGGATTATTCTTTCTTATTTCTACCTTCTTTAAGGCCGTCGATCAACAAAAGTGACTCGATAGATAACCAATCATTTATTGGATGTGTGGTAACCAAAATTGCCATGAATAGAAGTTAAAAGAAAATACCTAATTAGTAGAGAGTTAACAACATGACTATGCCCACTAGGCATTTGGCCTAGTGGTGCAAGGGAATTCCTTCCTCCCATTTGGCAGAGGTTCGAATCCCTTCTGCCCTCCCCAAATAGTGTGTGCGTGTGTGTAGTGTAGATTTCTATCTCAAGATCAAAAAAAAAAAAAAAAAAACATGACTGTAGATAGGACTGAGGGGCATAAAAGGATTTGATGATGCTGCAGAATTAACAAGCTGCAATTATTTAAACCAAACTAATTCCAAAAAGGACTGAGGGCATACCTAATTAGTAGATTGCACACACCTTCCACCACCAAATTTTAAGCAAAGGTCAATTTATTATCCACAAAAACAATAGACTTCTCAGTATTTTAGCATAATTTTAAAGGAAATGCATCTAGGAAGATTTATCCAGTCCTCAATCATCTTACCAGAATATTTAGCTCTCTTGGCACTGTCAGTTTGCATGAGCTGCCAACAATAGAATGTGTCACTGATGTGTATGCTTCAATTGACAGAAGATGGACCATCCTCAATCTTGAGCAGTCCTGTTTTTAATGATCCTCAGTTGTATGACTGCAAAGAATTTCAAGGCATTTCCTCCATAGGTGGCCTCATCCATATGTCCGAAACCTTGCCCTGTTTTGGATTTGATCGGACCTGCAAATAAAAGGTAACATGGGTAGGTAAATAGATTTCCTCCATGCTAGAACTGATAAGATAGAGTTTATAATATATAAACAAGGGGGTTAAAAATGACTAAAAATATAGTCTTCAACCATATTAAGAAAAACGATAAAGAGTTTGAGATTGGCAGAATGAATTCTTCGTGCTTGCATTATTATCCGACATTGTACATCTTGGAAGATGACACCTATCATAAGTATTAATTGATAGAAATAACGCCACCTATAGACAGAAAATGATGATGATAATAACAACAATTCTACAGATTAGAAAACCCCATCCATAACAAAAACATCTTTTACTAAATAGAAACTGCTAAAGAATAGCCAAAGCACTCAAAGATGACCCCCCTGCCCCCCTTTCTCTCCGGAGAAAAGAATTCAAATAGATAACACCACAATCATGTGTGAGAATTAATCACTTACACTATCAACCATGATTACATCTACAGTTGCAGTTCTGGTCAATGAGTTGATGAAACTTGGCAAATTTTGAGGAGAAATTGGACACAAAATAAGAATATTTTCTGTGTTTACATCCATTGATTCTGCAAGTGAAGGATCCACTGCGGTTTCTATGTCAAGATCTGCACAATATCCTGCTGAAAGGAAGCAAAAAAGGACATTATTCAATGAAAATTAGTGGATATACTATAAGGAACATCTCGTCTTGCGACTATAAGTAATTAAGGCCTAATTTATTAAAGGAAAGTAAGCAAACTAGTCCATTAAAAAAAAATCCATGCTGCCATAAAAAATCAACAATTATTCAGTGAAGCATTGAGATGTCTGCCTTTAATATATGTTTGTACACTACCACCACCAAGGCAAAGCAACTACTTCCTTACTCATGCCACAATTATGTCAATAAGCAACGAAAGAGCAAATGTGCAATCTCATATCACTTGACGGGGTTTACTTTTCATTCTAATAATTTTGAACTCTATTGCAAAAATGGCTTTCATCTAAAAGATTATAAGTTATAATTAAGATATCAGGCCGTCAAACAATGGATTAACAACAACACCATTATAAATATATTTCTTATCAACAACTAGAAAAGTTGGAAATTTCCAATAAAAAGTTTGCCAAAAGGGTGGCTTTCCAAAATATTAAACTCAACAAAATCTACACTGAACATAGTTGATGAGATGATAATTTCAATATGATATTAAATAGAGTATGATTCTAAATTGACTAATCGGATTTCACAAAAATGGGTTAAAAATTCCCTGTATTTCTTGAGCAAACCAAACTAATTCCAATCATACCTAAAACACTTCCAATCAATAATGAGAGGACAAAATTTGGATGCACCTTAGTGCTTTTGAGCTTCCTTGATGATGTGAAGCGCTAAGTGTTGTGTTTTCCAGATGCATCTCACCCATAAATTTCATTGATTCTACCCTGCAAAGTGCAGATGAAATCTCTTACCACAGCTGTAATAACATTATTCCACTTCTTTGCAACTGAACTTAAACTTCAGATTAAATCATTAAACACGCATTCATCAATAACTAGTAAAATTTAAAACTCTTTTTATAAGTTGATAGGCTGCAATTTCAAATTTTAATCTAAAAACACTCAGCGAAGTTATCCATGCTATACCTCATTAGAGTTATCCATGCAAAGTAAAAGCAAATAAAATAATGCAAGTGAAAGTATGAACTGCAAAGACCCCTATTTCAATAACTGAATTAAGATTGAAAATAATATATATTGTAGAACATGCATGCAAGAGGAAAGGCATATTTCAATGTTAATTTTTTTCTCCAAATCCCACCTT
>BKZX01020010.1:0-10719 GCA_014362285.1 Fagus crenata
GGGGTGACATGCAACCGGTACCCATTGACTTCGAATTCCCTTGCTCGGCTTCCGCAGATTGGTATCATTGGGTGGCAGACGAGTTCTTGGACGCTAACTTTTGTAATCTCTTAGAGCGAGCGGGTGTGGTTGAAGCAATACTCCTTTCACGGAGTTGCAACATGTATAGGGATACCGAGATGTTGCGGCAGATTTTGCGGCGGTGGTGCACTTCCACACACACGTTCTTCCTTTCTTGGGGTGAGTTTACGATTACTCTGGAGGACGTGGAGAACCACTGGATGCTCCCCGTACTTGGTGATGTGGACCCATCTGCGATTGAGATGTTTGAAAAAGAGATGGAAGTGGAGCAGGCATTGATGGACCGGTCCAACTCCAGGATTAATGCCTGGTCGCTTCATTTTGCCAAGGGGACAGATGATGCTATCCGCCGTGCCGTCTTCGTCGCCTACTGGCTCTGTAAGTGTATTTTCGGTGAACCACCGTATTATGCCATGAAATCTGTTTATTTCCGCTTAGCTGTAAAGATTTCCTTTGGTCATCGCCTCCCCCTTGCTGCCATGTTCCTTGGCCATTTGTACCTTCAACTTGACTCTATTTGTGCTGATGAGGTCCGCGGTGGTTCCTGCCATTTTATCACTACTTGTCTTAATTCCTCCGCACTGCAGACCTTTCTGTGGGAGCGTTCCCTAAATTACCAAGAGGTTGGTAATGACAATAGCCAGATACGGGAGAAGTTTAAGAATATGTCTCGCCATATCTTGAGTAGGTACCCTAACTTGAAAGTCAACCTTCCCCTCGTGTATCGTTGGGTTAGTCTGCGAGGGAGGGATCTCGACTTGGTTCCGTCCTTTGACTTTGAGGAGTGTGTCATATGGCGTCCCTACTCATATCGCTACGCCGATTTCTCTTGCCATTCTGTCTTGTATTGGTTTAGCGACATAGCCAGCCAAAGTTTTGAGTTACTACCTGATGACACTAAGAGCCTTACATATCTGTCTGCTGTAAATCCGGGTTGGTTACCCACATGGGGTAGTAAGGGTGTGGAGTTTACCCATTACTGTGTCAATAGGGTGCGTAGACAATTTGGCTTAGACCAGGGCATACCAGGCAGTCCTAGTGAGACTCTTCCTCGGGTTCCCAGTGTTGCCCCTTTCTTGACAGATCAGGCATTTGGCTATTGGAGCCAAACCATTTCACGCATGGTCATTCCTTATGGAGGCAGACTTGGCATTTGCACTGTTGCCATGCAGGAATATTGGCTTAGAGTGGCCGCAGCTATGGCAGATTACGTTGGTCAGGGCAGAGGAAACAAAATCCCTTTACCTGACCACCATGCATATCCCATCGAGACTGCCACTTTGTCTCCTCCTACCCAAACTGCGATTTCTTATGTTGACAGACAGGGTTTGGGTTTTGCTGAGTGGGATGGCCCACGAGGTGGCTGGATTTTATATAGTATCAAGTTCCCTCCTGGTTGGAAAGAGTCTGTGAAGGTTATGGAGGAGCGGCAGAAGATAGACTCTAAGAGAGGTAAAGGAAGCAAGAGGATTGAATCTGTCAAGGGTGATTCCACTCCTGCAAAGCGAAAGTCTAAGTCTGTAGTCAAGACCCCATCGAGACGGCCAAAGGTGGCCATGGACAGCTCTATAATCCCTTCTTCAGAGTTGGCAGGTAGGTCCCCAGTGGCTCCTGGTACCTCGAAGAAGTCTACGGCAGGGTCCTCTAAGTCTCGAAAAAAGCCGAAAGTTGGTTCACCAGGGGGGTCTGCCGTAGATCCTTCTATTGCTGTAAAAGAGGTTGCACCTTCTGCTGCTCAGGAGGAATCTACTCCTCCATCGGTCAAAGTTGTGAGTGAATCCCCGGGTAAGAGTGTGGCATTCATGAAAAAGCCTAAGGGTAAGGCTGTTGGTAAGTCTGTAGCTCCTGCTTCTTCCCCTGAGAGAGAATCTTTGGTAGGGTCTGCCACTACCGTTAGGGAAGGATCTGCTGTCTCTGCTGAGGAAGAGCCTGCCGTTCCTGTTCTTCCTGGCACTGTATGCAATCGCACACGGAGTAAGAGGAAGGCTGCTGCTGAGCGAGCCAAGCCTAAGGTACATGTCTATCCCTTCCTTTTTTTTTTTTTTTTTTTTGTTTCCTAATGTCTTGCACTCATTCCTTCTTTTCCATCTCCTTTTTTTTTAGACCAAGCGGAAGGTTGGCGATGAAGCTGAGGGTTCTGGTTGGACCCCTATAGTTATTGAGGTGGTATCCTCATCCTTAACCCCTGGAACTCCTGTTCTTGAGGAGACTAAACCTTCTCCTTGTTTCCTTTTGCAGGAGGTTAGCGGTGATGATGATGTTGTTGACACTGGTATTGAAGCGACTGAGGCAGACGAAGATGTTGCTGAAGGTCAAGAGACAATGTTGAAGACTGCTGGTGATGTTGTCACAACAGACATTCCTGTTGATGAGGGCGACTCAGGTGGGGCCATGGCAGATGAAACCTTGGGCACTGTTGTGTCAGATGAGGATGTTCTTGCCATGGCAGACGACGCCGTTCATGAGACTACTTCAATTACGGCTGAGGAAGCCTTAGACGAAATTCACGCTGATACTGCAGATGTAACTCATACTGACGCATCATTTGAAATTACCCCGGTTACGGCAGACGAGGTCTTAGTAGGTATGGCAGACAGAATTCATGTTGGCACTTTGGTGAAGTTATTCTAGTTGTAGTGAATCCTAATGTGATTGTCATTTGCAGGATCTGCTGCTGAGGACAACCATGACCAAGATGTCAACTCTGTTGATTCGGAGGAGACGACTTCGGATGAACCTCAGCCACTCCAAGTCATCCCCTTTGCTGACCAACGCAGTGAGCCCCCTGTTATCAACCCGGTTAGATTGGGCGTGGACCATCCTCTTGCCAGGATGACCTCGGTCATGGAGGGGATCTCACTATTTGGTGCTGTTCCTCATTTTGTGAAAGTCCTCAGGGAGGAAAATTCCCCTGTGATACTTGGCGCACATTCTCTCCCGGAGGTTCCCATTGACAGTCAAGTCCCTGCCCTTAAAGGGGTTCCAACTCAAGGTGTTGACGATATAGCAGATGTAGGGGTTCAAGGGGTAGAATTAGTTCCAGCGAGTGCTATCCCCATGGCAGATGAAAGTAAGCCCCCCCCCCCCCCCCCTTTTTTTTTATTCGCTTATCATCCTTTGTCTGTGTACATACATGTACGTTTTTTTTTTGACACCTCCCTTCCCTATCTTGTTAGCAGGTGGTGAGACACCTGTTTATGTGGAAGAGGAAGATGTTGCTCATGTAGTGTCTGCCACTGCGAGCTCTTCTCAGACGCGGTCTGCAGTGGAGATAGTAACCTTCAGAGGAGTTGCTGCGTTTTTTGGAAGGTTTGAGGAGAGAGCCCCCAATCCTCATCCTGATTGGCATTTCTGGAGATTTGAAGGCCCATTGGTTGCTTATGGCCCCTTTTGGGTGTATCATGATGCCGTGCCTCTCCTACGACGGTTGTCTGCGAAGTTTGGAGATTTTACTGCTCATTTCAAGTTTGGTGCCGGGTTTGGCGGACCAATGCTTTGTCTGTTGGGCAGTGTTCTGGCTGATATGGAGAGGACCAGCTTCGAGACTCTGACTGAGTCTCAAATTTTGTCTTGGAGGAGTGTTGCGCAAGATCTTATTGCTGTTGGTTTTGATCTTGGCTTTTTGCTTGAGCATTTGCGGAAAGTAGCTCGTAAGTTCTTTAGCAAAGCACTTGCTTATGAGATGAAGATCATAAGAGATCAGATTTCCTCCTTGCAGAGTACTCTCGCTGTTTTGGCTTCGTACCAAGGGGAGTTGATGTCTGCTGCTGCAGCATCCCCCGAGGTTGGTGGGGTTGCATCGTCGATTGACGGCTTGTTTGATTGAGTTTGGAGTGTTTGTAGTCTTTTGTTATGACCAGGTTTGGTCTAAGTGTTTCAAACTTTGTGTGTTGTTATTACTTTTGTCAAGTGTGCAACTTTGTCTTTTGATGACATTAATATATATATATATATATGCTTTGTTTAAAAAAGTTGGTGTTGTTTGCTGTAAAATACTTGTTTGTTTTTTTTACCAATTATAGTATCTTGTGGAACAAAATAAGATACTTATAGCAGATTTGAACAAAATACTTGTATTGGAGCATAGATGGTAATTATCATTCCATTTTTAAAAAAAAAAGAAAAAAAAAAAAAAGAAAGAATAACACACAGCAGTTCGATTAGTTCTAAGGCAAAAGACACAAAAGAAGCTTACTAGTAATGTTACGGTTGGTTTGTGCTGAGGCAAAAGGCACAAAAACTTACTAGCACTGATACATCTATGAGTAGTAAGACTTCAACCATTTCCCATTGATTGGGTCTGCCAAGATGGTTCCATCTACTTTAGATAGCCTATAGTATCCGCTATCATGTGCTTCACGGATTACATAAGGCCCCTCCCAATTTGGTGTGAACTTGGATGGTGATGGCAGACCTCTTCTCACGTGATCTGCCGTCTTCAAAACCATTTGACCTTGGGAAAATATTCTAGTGTGTACTGTCTTTCCGTAAGCCTTTGCCAGCTTCTGATGGTATCGCAGATTGCGAGCTAAGGCTAACTCCCTTGATTCATCTAGGCTTTCCAAATCTGCTACTCTGGCCTCCGCACACATTTCAACATCAGCTTCTAGTTCTGTTCCTTGTAGAATCCGTGGACTTGGTACAAGCAACTCAGGTGGTGAAATAACATCAGTCCCATATACAAGTGAAAATGGAGTGAAACCCGTGGCTGTCTTTGTCGATCCGCGGTAAGCCTATAATACGTCTACCAGGTGAGAATTCCATCCTTTGCCATAATCAAAAACCATCTTACTCAGGATCCGCAGTAACATGCGATTGGTAGCCTCCGCTTGTCCATTACCTTAAGGGTAATAGGGTGTAGACCTTCGGTGCTTGATCCGATAGTGGTCCAACACTTCTCGGACATCTTTGTTAACGAAAGGAGTACCATTATCGCTGATGATCTTATGGGGAATGCCGAACCTTGTGATGATATGTTCTCGGATGAAGTTGGCCACGGCTGTTCCGGTGGCCTTACGAAGCGGAATGGCTTCGACCCACTTTGTAAAATACTCCGTGGCTGCCAATATCCAAATATATCCTTCAGATGGCGGATTAATGGGACCAATGAGGTCCAGCCCCCAAGTGTGGAAAGGCCATGGTGTGGCCATATTTTGCAGATTGGTGGGGTGTGTATGGATCAGATTGGCTTGCATTTGGCAGGTGTGACATGCTTTAACGAAGTCCGCGGTATCCTTCTTCATTGTTGGCCAATAATAGCCAAGTGTTAGCAACAGTTGGTACAACCTTTTCCTTCCTTGATGCTCCCCACATTCTCCTGAATGAGCCTCTTTCATCACTGTCTGAGATTCTGGCAGACTTAGACACTTCAAAGGATCTCCATGAAATCCTTTTCGAAATAGAATACCACTTTCCACAAAGTATCTAGTGGACAATTTTTTGATACGGGCTGCCTCTCTACCAGTCTGTGGTAGGATGTCCTCTATGAGATATTCCAGGAAAGGGGTTCGCCAATCACTTGAAAGAAAAGTAGCACATACTTGTTCATTTTCATGTTGGCGTTGGCAGGTTGGGCAACGTCTCTGCAGGTCTGCTGCTTCCTTGCTCATATCTGGCCAAAAATAACCCAAGCGTTGGAGTCTGCGATACAGGCTTATCCCCTCTTCTAATTCACATGATTTTTCATGGACTTCTTGCAGCCTCTTTGTCCCTTCTTGGAGACTTACACATCTTGCCAGAATCCCTTCTGGTAGTCTGCGATAGAGGTCTCCAGAGATTAGTACAAAGTCTTTCAATACCTTCAGATCTGCTATACCCTCAGGTGACATGAGTTTGCTCTTTAGGGGGGTTCTCCAATCTTCTCTGTCATGGTTCTGCTCTTTGTATTCTTCCTTTAGCAGGTCTGTAATAGGAATGCTCCTTTTATTGATTGTGATATCTGCCGTGGGTCCTTCAAATGCCACTTGTGACCCTAAACTGCCAGCGCATCTGCATAACGGTTTTCGCTCCTCGAGGCATGTGTAACTTCGAAAGTGGAAAACTTCTCTTCTAACCTCTGAGCAAGTGCACGGTAAGGTGCCAGGGAAGGTTCCTTTAATGCAAATTCCCCTTTAGCTTGGCAGATTATGAGATTTGAGTCTCCAATCACCCTCAAGTGCTTTATCCCCATTCCATGTGCTATGGCTAATCCTGTGATATAAGCCTCGTACTCCGAAGCATTGTTGGAACAAGGGAAGTCCAGCTTGAAGGACTTAGCAATGGTTTCCCCGTCTTCCCTAATAAGTACAACGCCAGCTCCGCTAGACATAGACGTGGCAGAACCATCGAAGTTCAAGGTCCATATTGAATCCGCCATTCCGACCAACAGTGCTCCACCAACTTCTCCAGGTACTTCTTGTGAAATTGTTGAACTATCTTCTCCAGGGAATTGAGCCAAGAGGTCTGCGATAGCCTGACTCTTAATGGCTGTTGGAGTCTCAGTGGATATCTCATACTGCGACAACTGCAATAGCCACTGGGCAAGCCTACCTGAAAGAATTGGTCGGTGCAGCAGACTTCTAATTGGGTGAGACTTGGTCATTAACCGAATCTTGTGAGCCAAGAAGTAGTGCCGCAGACGCTGAGAGGCATACACAAGGGCCAAGCATGCTCGTTCTGCCACTGAGTAACGTGTTTCAGTGTCCTTCAATCCGCGGCTGACATAATACACGGGCTGCTCAATGCCACTTTCATCTTCTTGTGCCACCAGTGCCCCTATCGCTTGGCTGTTGGAAGCTAAATAGAGCCGGAGGGGTTTTCCAGCAGTCGGAGCACACACTGTGGGGAGTCTTGTCATGATCGCTTGAATTCTTTCAAAAGCCTCTTGACACTCCGCAGACCAATTAAAAGAAACTCATTTTTTTAAGAGGTGTGAAAAAGTAGAAGTTACTGCTGCCAAACCTGGTATAAACCTTCTGATATATGATAACCTCCCCAAGAAACTCTTTAATTCTTTGTGAGACGTCGGTGGCTTCATGGTGGCTATGGCAGAAGCTTTGGCTGGATCAACATCGATTCCGCGGTTATGCACCAAGAAACCCAGGAACTTCCCCGCAGACACCCCGAAGGCACATTTGAGGGGGTTCATTTTAAGTTTGTACAGACGACACCTTTCAAAGACTTTTCTCAGGACTTCGATATGATCTTCTCTTCTCCTAGACTTTACTATGATGTCATCAACGTAGTCTTCAATTTCTTGGTGGATCATATCGTGAAACATGGCCGTCATCGTCCTTTGATAAGTAGCACCGGCGTTTTTGAGGCCAAATGGCATAACAGTGTAATAGAAGTTACCTATGGGTGTACGAAAGGCAGTTTTTTCAGCATCCCTTGGTGACATCCGAATCTGGTTGTATTCGCTAAATCCGTCCATGAAGGAGAACATGGCGTTGCCTATGGCAGAATCAATCAGCAAGTCCATATTTGGCAAGGGAAATTCGTCTTTCGGGCACGCCTTGTTGAGGTTGCGGAAGTCGACACAGCATCTGATCTGCCCGTTTTTCTTCTTTACCGGAACTATATTTGACAACCACCGCGGATGTTGGATTGGTTTGATGAAACTGACGGCGAGCAATTTCTTCACTTCTTGGGTGATTTGAGCTTCTACTTCGGTATGGAAGGTCCTTGCTGGCTGTACAACAGGCCTCGTGCCAGGTTCTACATTCAAGGAGTGAGCCACAAGTCCCGGATCTATCCCAGGCATTTCGTCGTATTTCCATGCAAACACATCTTGGTACTCCTTTAACAGATTAATAAGAGAGATCCTCTCTACAGCAAACAGAGATGTGCTAATTGAAACAGGCTTATCCATACCAGGTTCATGACTTAGGTTAATTACCTCCAGGTCTTCCTTGGGAGTTATTTTTGAATTCTCTGCCGCAGACTTCTCTAATTTTGCTTCTTCCTTCTCATCTGCCAAGCTTTTGTAATCTTCAGTTTCTTTCTGTATCAAATAACACGAGGGCTGTAGATCACCCTCTTCTGGTATGGGACCTTCTTGCCGTGGGCAATCAGGTCCCACGCACCTTCACAAACGGTAGACTACGCATCCATCAGGCATTTGGACGCGTATGCATCGTGATGCACTTTCATCTTCTGCCATGCGTTCCTTTCTCTTTTTCTTCCGCTCCAGGACTTCTCGCAGATCAACATCAGGGTCATTTTTTATGTCTTCCCAGTCCGGCAGCGGAGTTCCAGACGGCTTGATAATTGGCGGTTCTTCAGTAGATAGTTCATCATACAGAGCCGCTTCAATGAAATGTGCTTCAGTTTGATCAAATGGCGAGGGGTTTGCTGCTATACGGATTGGCTTCCCATTGAGCCTTCCTTTGATACACTGGTGATATGTGGACGAAATCAGCTTATGCTTGTGCAACCATGGTCTGCCAAGTAGCACATGGTATGGGACTTCTGAATTCACGACATGGAATCGTGTAAGAGCCACAATGGGCCCAACTCTTAAGACTAACTGTATATGCCCCATAGTGTATTCTGCTGCTCCTCCAAAACCTGTTACTTCAATAGGAGCACCCTGAATCTTGTGCTGTGGAATGTTGGCTGCCTTAAGAGTGCTCAGTGGAATAAGATTCAGACAGAAGCCCGTATCTACCAAAGCTCTCCTGACTTGTACATCCTTGATTACAGCAGACACATAAAGAGGTCAACGGTGGTCTGGATATTGGACTTCCATGTCCTCATCTGTAAAGGTCACTGCATTGGTGGTCTCCAAGAAGGCGCGGCTAGCATGAGCTTCTGCGGTAAAACAGGTTGCTCCTGAGTCTGCTGCTATCGCAATAATGGCCTCTGTAGCAGCGTTTCTAGCTTCTGGTCCCAACCCCAGTTGATTAAACAAAGATTTGAACTTTGGACTCTTTTGCAAGGTTCTCACGGCTACTGGTGTTAGGGTGGTGTCAGCTACGGCAGACTCATCTATTTCCATGTCACTGGTGCTGCCTTGTATTACCACAGACACAACCGCTTTGCCTTGGTCTTTTCTATGATTCGGAAAAGGATTCTTATGCACCCTCTGTTGCTCCGAAGAGAGTTGTAAGGTACCATCTTGAATTTTCCGATTAAGCTCCCATCGAAGTGATCGACAGTCTGCTGTTGGGTGGTGAACATACCTGTGATAACGGCAGAACTTGGGATCTCTCTTTTCTTCTTCGGTGGGAGGCTTGTTAATCTGTGGCAGCTTGATAACTTCATCTTTCACCCACTTGTCGAAGATCACCATCATTTCTTCTACAGTGAAGGGCAAAGGGGGTGGTTCTTCCAAAACCTTCTCTATAGGCCTTTTCCTCTTGTTTCCGGTTGGTGCGGCTGTAGTTGACACAGTGAGTGCTTGGTGTTGGCTTTTCTTTTCTCTAGCCTTTTCGGAATGAGGCTTGACTGACAAGGCTGTCTTCCTAGCCTTCTAGAGCAGTGGTGCAAATTGTGAAATGTCTAAGTTCTCGAGGTGAGCTCTAAATTCGGGAAGCATGTTGTCTTTGCATACCTCAACCAGCTCGCTTTCTTCATACTTCACGTGACAATCCAGAGAAATATCCCGGAAACGATGAATATATTTCAGAAGATCCTCACCGGGTAATTGCTTTGTACTGTGCAAGTTGAGCAAAGTAATCTTTTCCTCCATGTGAAAGTATTTTCTGCAGAAGCTTTCCACCATGTCTTCCCAATCCCTAATGGATCCTTCAGGCAGCATGGCATACCAAGTGTATGCCCGGTCAACAAGAGACTTTGAGAACTCTCGCAGACAGAGTCCCCCATTCCCAGCGAAGGGACCCATGGAGTCGAGAAATTTGCTGATGTGTTCTACTGCACTACCCTTCCGTCCGTCAAAGAGAGAGAAGTTCGGAGTGTCATACTTCTCGGGGTAAGGTTCCTTCAGCAACTCCTTGGGATAGGGAGGCTTTCTCACAAAATGCCTGGGCTCCTTCGGTGGTCGTTCCCTCTCTTGTTTGAGAAGGTTTGCCACGTCCGACATTGTAACAAATGGTGTTTCATTTTTGTTGTTGGAATCTCTTTCATCATGGTGGTCCCTTTCTTCATGATTCCTTCCGTTACCTCCATGTGCTTCCCTGTTGTTGCTGGATTCTTTCAACTGTCTTATGGACTCAGCTAGTTCTCCTTGGTTCTGCTGTAGGCTCTGAATCAACTCGTATATCAAAGTTAGAGGTGGCTGTCCCCCTTGATTGTTTCCGCCTGGATTACCCTCTGGGATACCGCCTCCTTCTATGTTTCCTCCATTGTTTTGCTGCATCCCTCCTACAGCTTGATTTTGTGCATTCGACTCTGTATCAGGATGCGAGTTTACGACTGAGTTTTGTCTTCTGGACCTTGGTGGCATTACTGCAGATCTAATTTGCCGAAGTGCTGCTCAACTCCCCAGTGGAGTCGCCAAAATATAGATACTCAAATTTTGCTAAGTGCCATATGTCACCTTACGATTGGTCGAGGATGGGTTGAGCTTGTATTGATGGGTTGTTGAGCCCAAAACTCCAAACCAGGCCCTTGAGCTTGCCTGATGGCTGATGGTGCACTCCTTTCTGATCTGCTGCTATGTTGGGCCCTTTTGAGGGAAGATACGGATCCACTGTGAAG
>BKZX01020012.1:0-12993 GCA_014362285.1 Fagus crenata
TTAAAAAAAAAAAAAATTTGGCTGGAACTCGTCTCTAGCAGAGACGAGTTCCATTGAAATGGAACAGGTGAGACATATTATTTAAAATAAAAAAAAATCTAGCTGGAACTCGTCTCTACTAAAGATGAGTTCCATTGAAGCTTATTATTAAAAAAAAAAAATTTGGCTGAAACTTATTATTTAAAAAATATATATAATTTGGCTGAAACTTATTATTTAAAAAAAAATATAATTCGGCTGAAACTGCGCTTATAAAAAATAATTTTGCTGGAACTCGTCTTTCCTAGAGACGAGTTCCATAGAAATATGCACCCAATACAGGTGAGAGAACCGGTGAACATAAATGAAAAAAGTGGAACTCGTCTCTTTTGAAATATTTCAGTTTTTTCAGCCCACCTTCATTTTATTTTGTTTCTTCTCTCTCTCTCTCTCTCTTTCCTCTTTACACTTAAAACATATTCTTATCTTTCTTCATCGTTCTTCACTTTTCCAACATCAGTTTACTTTTCCAACATCATTGATCAATAAAAAGGTAAAACATTATAAATTTTGTCATTTCTTAGATTTGTTTGATTTATTTTTGGAAGAAGTTTTAGTATCATTTTTTTTATTTATATGTTGTTTAAAGTTATTAGCTTATAAACGTTTTTTGTGTGGGTGTTGAACATTATTCCTTTGGTAAACATGAAACATCTCTCTATTTCTTGCATAACGTGAAGTATGTTTGAACATAAAGTAACAAACTGTAACATGAAGTATTTGCTATTAAGTTGAATAATCATGAAGCTGTGAAGTATGTTTGAATGATCCAGTCGCCTGAATCAGTGGTCCAGGCGACTGAGTTAGGCAGAAACTCCCAGGCACGACATCCAGTCTACTGGACCATCAATCCAGGCGACTGGATCAGCCAAATACATGTCATCCAGTCTACTGGATTGGTGTTCCAGTAGACTGGATTGAACGACTACTCCAGACTTCCCAAATCTTCTTGGAGATGTCTACTGAATATTACAACCTACTTTTAGATAAAATATCTAACAGTAATCTCATGTTTGACATGTTAAATACAACGTTTTAACTGGAGTTATATAAAAATAATGTCAATTATCATAATTTCCCATTCACAACCATTTTTATATAATATGTTATATAACATTTGGATATAAAATATTACCATTATCATCTTATTACTTGTTTTTTTTATGTCACTAACTAATTGTAAACTACATTTAAATTGAATAGGTTTGCATATGGCGCCAACTATGTATATTGTCTATCTTTGCTTCAATGGAGAGATTATTTATGGTCAAAATGGAGCTGAGTATCAAGGGTCGCAAATGAAGTTCATCCGGGTTCATCGTGGGATTAGTTTTGTCGAATTGGAAACGAAGATATTCAATGCACTACAATTGAACAATCAATCTCATCGTATAACAGTTACATGCCGTTGTCCTCAAGAAGTGATTTCACCTCACATTAATTACATGACTCTATTGATAACAGACGACGATGATGTTAATCTCATGTTTGACATGTTAGATGCAACGCCTGAATTAAAAGGTATTGAGTTCTATATAAGTGTGGAGGATTGTGTTGGTGAAGTTGCTGAGCCTCTTACACAAGATGATGGGGATGGATTAGAAGCGGAAGATTGTGTTGGTGAAGATGTACAACAAATGACTGTGGATGATACTGCTCCTTTTACACAACCCTCTACAGTTGGAGGGTGTACACCACAATTACATGAGAAACCAACATCGGTGGAGGATTGTGGTCCCAGCACTCGACATGAGTATGTTCCATTAGAGGTAAATCCTTTACATGGAGTGCATGATATGATGATGGTGGAATTTACTGCTGATGATGAAGAAGAAAACGCTGATTATGATAATGATGCGTATTTTGATGATGATGATAATGATGCGTATTTTGATGATGATGATGATGAGACAACTGATGTTCATAATGACGAAGTTGATGATGTGGTCCCTAGCCTCAAACCCAAATCCTCATCGTTTACTACAAACACATGGGATAATATAAATGACACTTCCTTCAATGATGAGGTGACACCACTCTTAGTTGGGATAAAAAGCAAGAGTTGAGAAAATGGTTGTTTTTCAAGAGTAAAATTGAGGTTCAGTATGCATTGAAAGTTTACTCTTCAAGCGTCAATCAAGAATATAAAGTGAAGGAGCCAAACAAAACAAAATTACATGTATGTTGCAGTAATAGGTGTTCATGGAGAATGCGGGCATACATGCGTAGTACATATGGATTTTGGGAAATTACAAAATACAATGGTCCCCACACTTGTAGACACCCCAACATCCGTAAAGATGGCAAGGTATTTGATTCAAATTTTATTGAAAGAGAAGTGAGGAGTTATGTAGCCAATGACCAAACTATTACAGTGAAAACGTTGCGGCATCACATGTCTAGACAATTTGGCCATAAAATTTCTTACTACAAGGTGTGGGATGCCAAGCAGAAGGCAATTGCTAACATATATGGGGATTGGGGGGAGTCTTATCAATTGTTACCAAAGTTTATGAAAGCACTAATCGACTCGAATCTGGGTACACAAGTGGAATGGGAGACATATTGGAGTGCAGATGCAGGTAGTGCTATATTTGAGAGTGTATTTTGAGCTTTTAGTCCTTCAGGGGTTCGTGCATTGCAGACCAGTTGTCAGTATTAATGCAATACATTTGTATGGAAAATATGAAGGGAAGTTGATGATTGCCATGACAACTGATGCGAACAATGGGATTTATCCACTTGCCTTTACGGTCATGGAAAAAGAGTCAGAAGGATACATGATGTTGGTTTTTGCGTTGCCTTAAGAAACATGTCACAAAAAATAGAGAGCTTTGCATCATATCAGACAAACATGGGGGTATCCTGAATGCAATGAAGTGGAAAAAATTGCAGCCTCTAAATGCATATCATCGATTTTGCATCCGACATTTAGTCAACAACTTCAACACACAATTTCATGACAAACAGTTGAAGAACATGATACAGAGAGCAGGTGAACACAACCAGCTAAAAAAATTCAATGCAACAATGGACTCCATTAGATATTATAATAAAGATGCTGCTGACATACTGGACAACGAGACAGACGTTGAAAAGTGGACATTAGCAAAAGATGGTGGACGGCGCTATAGGGCAATGACCACGAATTTGTTTGAGTGCTTCAATGGTGTTCTGAAAGGTGCACGCAACTTACCCATTACTGCAATGGTAGAATTCATTTATTTTAAGCTTGTGCATTATTTTAATGATCGCCGCGTTAAAACTCAAGCTCAATTGACTTCTGGTTAAGCGTTCAGTACACATGCCATGGAAATCTTTGAGAAGTGGAGTGAGAAGGCAAGTTTGCATCACGTAATAGAGTTTAATCGAGATGAAGGTACTTTTCAAATCCAAACACAACCTAGTCTAACCAGTATGAATAAGGGGAACCATAGACATGTGGTGAAATTGAGTAATAGAACATGCAGTTGTGGGAAATGGCATGCGTATCATATCCCTTGTTCACATGTAATTGTAGCTTGTGCTAGTCAGCACATCAATGTGTACCAATATATTGATCCATTTTATAGTCTTACGGAAATGCTAACTTGTTATCAACTACACTTTGAACCGATGAAAGATGCCCCGTATTGGGAGGAGGACCTTAACTTCCCTATGTTGCGACCTGACCCAAGATTGCTTCGACAACGTGGTCGTCCAAAGTCAACAAGAATTCGGAATGAGATGAATTGGAAGGAGAATTAACATAAGTAGAGTTGTGGATTGTGTAATGAAGAGGGATATAATCGTAGAAAATGTCCTAATGCAATTTCACATCAAGAAGCGGTGTTACCTTAAAGTTGGTAAGTGATTACTATGAATATTATACTTGTATTGATCAACTTTGTTTGTTATCACTTAACATGTCTTTTTAATTATGTTCTCTCAACTTTGTTTGTGTTATTTTGGCTTATGCTTTTCTATTTCTATATTGTAGATATTTTGGATGGATAATCACCTGTGGAGTCCAAACAAGATTGTTCTTTGGCACTTCAACTTGCAAAATCTGAGAATTGACGTTGGATAATGGTAGAAAGTGATTTCAAATTTTGTGTGGACACCTTATTGCAAGAGTTTTTTGGTTGCAAATGGAATATTTCTGCTCTTTGTAATAATGTTATGTGTTTAGTTTTAGATCTAAGTTGTATTCTTGCTTTGTTTAATGACAAGAATTCATTTAGTAAAAAAGCTGTACATGGTGCTTCCTTAACTCGTTTATGGCCATTAAACTGAGTCATTTAGTATTAATGGTTAATTTGAGCTCAATGAGCATTTTATGGTATTATTGTGAAAGTTGTTTATATTATTCTCTCGTCTCTAGGAAAGAACGTATACGCTACAAGATGATTTTTTGTATCCATTAGGCTTTTGTAATTGTACATGTACTTGTAATCATGTGAAATGCTAGTATTTGATGGGGGTGCTATTAGGTTTTTTGAATTTTAAATTTTGGAATGGTTGGGAACTGCAGAATTCAAAACCAGGGACATTCCAGTCGACTGGATTTGGAAGTCCAGGCAACTGGATTATACCAGACCTTAATGATCCAGTCGACTATATTGGTGTACCAGTCGACTGGATCAGATAGAAAATCCTAAGGTGTGGTTTCAGTCGACTGGGCCATTTTTTAGCCACCTGGATCAAGAATGCAGTCGCCTGGATCCCTGATGCAGTCGACTATATCCATCTTTTTTCAACCTTTAACTAATTTTGCCTTTTTTTGATGGGTCGGATCGGGTCAACCCGCGGGTCACATGGGTCGACCCGTTTTTCATAGGATTTTTTTTTTTTTTTTTTCTTCTTCTGAAGTCTATATTATTATGTTAGGAATTAAAGTATTATGAGAGTTTTTTTTTTTTTAATGATTTGGAATTTGACTATTATAAAAGTTCACATAATGCCAATTAAAAAAACAATTCTTAATGATAATTTAAAATATTCTTTTATTTGTGAGTGTTTTTGTTTGTGTTCTCTTATTTGTATTGAAAGGAAGACAAAGAAAACTAAATCATAATTTTGGACTATAGGATCAAGTTTATTTTCATTTTATATATATATATATATATATTTTTTTTTCATGTGTAAAAATATGGGTCAACCTGGTTTTGACCCGACCCTTAAAAGACCGGGTTAGGGTCATAGGTTGTGCAACCCATTTAGCACAACCCATTTTTTTTACCCGAACCCATATGGGTCAAACCGAACCCGATAGACCCGACCCGTTTGCCAAGTCTAATTTTAATCCTTTTGAGCAGACTGGATTAATTTTCCTTTAAAATACATTAGTCCTATATATATTACTCAAAATCTGAATGCATAGACCCTTAAACCCAAAAACAAAAGGGTCAAATAAAGACAGCACTTTTCATATTTTTCTGCATCATAACCTCTGAAACTCTCTAATATAAGCAAAAGGAAACAGATGGGGCATAAAAAAGAACACCCATTTGCACAAAAGATCAATACAATGAGAATTTTATCTTTTTTTTTCTCTATTTCTTCACCTTTCCTGCATTTTCTCCCGAACCAAACACACTTACATTCAAAATATGATAAGCTTAGAACAAATTCTATTAATAGCCAACGGACATATTTTCAGTGATGAAACTGATTTCAACCTCATTTCAATAGATTCTTTCCAACATTTGGCCTATGAAAACACTGGGGAAACCATCTCAAATTTGGGGCATCATACCCATTTATCAATTCATAAAACATAACAAAATGGCATCAAATTTGGGGCAAACCAAATGGCAAAATAAAGAAGAAGAAAATATTACAAGAGCTGTAACGAAAATGTCCTAATGACATAATACCAATAATAAGTACATCACAAAATGTCATATTTTCTCCCCTCGGCATCATCAAAAACAAAAATGAAGACAAATAACTATATGCCCTGATTAATCAAACGCTCATTGATTTCCTCCATGGATGTTTCCAAAGTAGCAAAGTGCTCATCATAAGTCGAAAATCTTTTAGTAACCATAGATGAGAAGTTGTCGAAGCTTGTCGTGAGATTTCCTATGCTAGTGGCCAAAGAGTCCAAACGTCCAAACACGAGTTGAAAGTTGTCTTCATTGACACGAGAGGAGCTAGAAGGTGCGCTTGGAGGCTCTTGATCCTCTTGCATTGCTTCTTCATTCCCTTCAGCTTCAGCTTCATCCATTTGTGCTTCTTCATCCACTTGTTCCATCACAGGTACATTTTTCTTAACCTAAGTGTCATCCTTAAATTCATACCTCATTTGTCTCATGGTAGTTTCTCCATAAACATCCTTATGACTTACGTCTCAAGTCTCTTTTTCACCACTTTAATCTACTCCAAAATTATTAAGAATAGTAGTGATCTGGAGACCATATGAGAGGGCGCCATTCTTCTTTTTGACACAAGTGTCCATGTGCCAACCAATATAGAATGCAAGATCAAGTTTGACCTTGTTGAGAATGCACCACAGTATGAAAAGGTCTAGATAGGAAGTGTATTTGTATGAACCACTCCTAGGAAGGATGTTGTGGGCTATGATGTGATGAATGAGTCGGCTTTCTAATATGAGCTCGGCAATTTTGGGTCTATAGGGTTCTTCAATAGTAGGATTTCCACACATTTGCCTAATTGACTCTAAAGGGTTATACCCTTCGAATTGCACCCAACTATTTGTAGTATAACGTTGAACACCAGTGCGAGGAACTCCTAAGATAGAGGCTAATGTGAAATGGGAGAGTGAAATGGATTTACCCTTCACTTAGGAGGTGATTTTGGAATGGATAAATTCAAAGTGTGTGTAAAAGTGTTTAACAAGAGTGGTGTATTGAATTTGACGCTTTGAAAGGAAATTTTCCCATCCTTGAGCTTCAAAAAGCTCTCTAATATGAATGTGGTGATTAGCAAAGTAAGGGAAATCAACAATTTTTCCAAAAACTACCGTTCTACGGCTAATGTTGTCATGGAATTTTACCGAATGTTTGGAAGAAGTGAAGGTGTTGTCTAATGATGGAGCTTCATCCCTTTGAGCCTTTGATTTGAGCCTTTTCTTTCTTGGATCTTCACTCACGGATTTCTTTGGAGCCATTCGGATTCAAGGAGTTAGGGTTTTCAATTGGGGGTTTTGGGAATGTGATAGTTTTGAGAGTGATTGGGAGTGATTGAGGGCTTGGAGTATGGTTGAGAGTGATTTTCGACTAAAACCCTAAGAGAGAGAGTGAGAAAAATCGAGAGAGAATGAGAGAAAATAGAGAAAATAAAGTCTGCAAAATTTATTAAAAACCCAGAAAACGCAAATCCAGACGCCTGGACACACAGATCCAGTCGCCTGGATGTAGGTCAAATTTTTTTTAAAAGCTTTTAAAGCTTAATCCAGTCGCCTGGATACACCATCCAGTCAACTAGATTAAGCTTCAAAAACTTTCTGCCTGATCCAGTCAACTGGACACACTATACAGTCGACTGGATTAAGTTTCAAAAACTTTCTGCCTAATCCAGTCGACTGGACACACTATACAGTCACCTGGATCAGGCTCCAATATTTTTTTAAAAAATTTTTCAGGGCCTAATCCAGTCGCCTGGACTCCCTGATGCAGGCGCCTGGATGAAGGTTGAAAAAAATTTCTTCCAGTTTTTAAAACATAATCCAGTTTTTAATATTGGAAAAACGGGTTTAGGCCCTTGTGCGTGTTCTAGATGTTGGTTGTTGATGCTTATCAAGGAATACTATGTAAATCTAGATTCAACAGGAGCAGGAATGACTTTCCAACTTCCACCACAGCAATTGGGCATGTGGACATATTGACATCTTCAAATGTTAACTATTATCATTGTAATCTCTGTTAAAATTATTAATAACATAATAAAATCTAATTCACTCCATTTTGACCATAACAATTTACATATTAATGTGACATCATTCCCATAAGTCACCTTCTCTATAGTAAAATTAACAATACCTTAAAAAAAAAAAATCATTTGTAAAATCACAAGCCATACTAATCATTTGGAGCTAAGCTGATTTCCATTTATAATTGCACATGACAATCCCCATCCTAGTCTTTCTAGTGTAAGAGCATGAGCTCAATAAAAAATACAAATATAAATACATATCAAACAACCAGTAGCAAGTTAAAAGATATACATTGACTTCAAGGTTATTCAACTTCTGCATTTTGGTGCTTGTTAATGGACTTCTGTCTTCTAAAACTCACATCTTAACCTAACAAATATCACCTTAATTAGGGACCCCCAAGTGTAAGCCAAATTTCTTGTGCCACTCCATATAGAACCCTTTAACTCCCACAAGCAATGCACTCTTCACAGTTTGTTAATGAGCATACCATCTGTGCCATTTTGGTACTAACATCATCATCATCATCATCATCCACAACCTTGGGCTTTTCCTGCATTACCAAAGATAGATTCCATATAATTGTGCAAACAAAATAACTGAAACGGTGAGATTGATAATAATGAATACTAATTATTACATTGATAATAATGAACACTAATCCAGTTGCCTTGATCCATATGTATAGAAAAACAACATTCCACATAAGACAATCCTTTTTAGGCATTTTGGGCTATCACAAGTATAAAAAAAGAAACGTACCATTCGAGTGAAGTTATCACTCAGTCCCACAACAAGGTTTCCTCTTATTGCGAGGTGGATTCCTCTTCAGTACAACAGGTATATCTGGTTGTGGCCGTTTTGTACCTCTACCCCTACCCCTACCCCTACCATGATCACCCACTTCAATATCCCGAACCAAGTCCTCTAACTGGGTGGCTGAGGAAGGGCCACTTGGCTGAGGAAGGGCTGGTGCTGGACCACTTAACTGGGTGGCTGATGCTGGACCACCTGACTGGGTGACTAAGGTTGGGACAACTGATTGGGTCACTGAGGATGAACCAACTGACTGTCTGGGTGAGGATGGGCCAACTGACTGTGTGGGTGAGGATGGGGTAACATCTGAAAATGATGCAAGTGGGCTGAATGTCTGGGTCAGAAAACTGATCGTATGCTCATGGTGGGCAGCTGAGATGGGAGTAGTAGTGTGGGCAACTGAGATGGGGGTAGTAGTGTTGGTAGATGAGATGGGAGTGGTAGTGTGGGCAGCTGAGATGGGGGTGGTAGTGTGGGCAGCTGAGATGGGGGTGGTAGTGTGGGCAGATGACATAGGGGTGGTCTCAATAACGGTGGTAGCATCTCTCAACTAGATGGGAGGCACACTTATACTACTACTCGGATCAGATGGACGTGATGGGCGCTGCGCATGTGGATGTGGCGGGCGCTGCGCACGTGGACGTCGCCTCCGAGGAGCGGTTGGAGGAACAGTTGTATGAGTATTGGTGTCTGAGTCTGTGTTAACTCTTTCCACAGAATCAAGCCGATGCAGCTCATTCAAAGCTTCTAGTGCATTAAATGCCAATTGATATGCCTCCGCTGCTAGCTCTATAAATTTCGCCGGATCCAACTCTTGTTCAGGATGAAACATTTCGCATATTCGCATGTTGCACAACGTCTGTCAAAATGTATAGTATGTCAGTAAAAAATTGTGTCTCAAAGATATAAAAGATGCACGGAATTATTAAGTTAAAAAATTTACCATCATCTCATAACAGCCGCTCCTACGACTGATAAAGCGTCGAGTAATCCGACTGTACCAATCCATATATGGATCATGATATGCCATAAGACCAACCATTTTGTCACGAGTGACAACATGCTCACGTCGATGGTCCCATATACTTATGTAATGCCTCCAACGTTGCCTCCAATTCTCATGTACCTTACCCCTAAGATCACAATCATGTAGTTTCACATCAGTATTAGCAGACTGGGGATGTCTTGCTGCATACCAAATTGACATAGAGCACGATTAAGTAAGTGTCACTCTACGATCTGGAAACATATTAGAGGCGTCACTGAACGCCATACCTCCTGCCCTATCCGACAATACTCAGGCAACGAACTCAACACGTCATCTGTGTATGGTTCCCAAATTACCTACAAAAGCTTAAAAATAAAATGCATTAATAAATGATATATGCCCAATAACAATATAATATAATTCAAATTCACTATGTATTGAATAACAATATAATAACAATAACAATGTAATTAAAACAAGCACGTTACCTGATCAGGACGTTGCCTAGAGAAGTCCGATCAATACTGCTCAAGCACATGAGTGGACACATCCTTTATGTCCTTCGCATTGCGCCACCTACAATGGAAAGTATTCATCAATGGAAAATTTTGCCATAACCTTATTTTGTAAGGCATATAACATGTTCAATGTCTATACAAAAAACAAAATAGTTACTTACCTAGTGCCATAAAGCCCCCACGGCAATGGTTGGGCAACATCAGCAGGCACTTCAACATCAGCATCAGCATCAGCATTAGCATCATCCACAGCATTAACAATCGGTTGAATAAATTTTATTGCAGGTGATATGTGTGGAAATCTAGACTATGCCCACAACTGCACCAAGATTAGTGCACCAGCAATGTCACATGAGTCCGGGTCTGTGGCTCTACATAACTCTCTATATAACCATGCTAGAACTACACTACCCCAACTATACCGTCCAGCAGCATCAATATTCTCCAACATTGGCAAGAACATAAGGTGTACCTTCTTTCCAGACTTGTCAGCAAAATAACTGTCCCCCAGGAACTCTAATATGTAAGCTCGTGTATACTGCTGCACGGTCACCTCATTAGCATCATCAGGTAGGACACCAAACATGTCTTGGAGTCACTTCATATTTAAACGTGACCCATCTAATTTATTTGGAGGAGGAGAGACACCAAGTAATTGAAGACATAATTCGGACCAATTTAACTCGGTGATCCCTACCAATACTTCTCCATCAACGGGTAAACCCAACATGACCTCAACATCTTGCAAAGTGATGGTCATCTCACCGTGGGGAAGGTGGAAGGTATGGGTCTCTTGGCGCCATCTCTCAACTAATGCTGTGATCAATGCCCAATCCATTTTTATAAAACCAAGCTTGGCTATGCCATAAAAGCTAGCTTGCTGAAGGTATGGGATAAAACGGGCATGAAGTCGTCCAGATCGTTCTCTTACTGCCTCACGACGACGACAATGTAATAAAGTATACTGCAAAATGAAAAAAATATGTCAATTTATTTTATCACTAATGTAAGCGAAAATCAAATAATAAATATATTAAATACATACCAATCCCTTTTCCCAAATTTTGTTGGAGATGTGTTTATCCTGTCTAGTCAACACAGAGGGGTCACTAGGACCCGGATCCATCACAAAACGACGAGGCTCCATAAGTGAAAACTACTGCAACCATCAAATCAAAGCAGTGATATACCCAATCAACCATCAAGTTGAGAGCTAAAGAAATATATTAAATCTTGAATTATATAATATGGTTACATATCTTAATTAAGGAGTTGCCAATTGAGAGCAAATTGATCATATTACATCATTCTTTTTCTCTTATTCTTTCTCACTCCAATTTCCTTTTATTTTTATTCTTAACAATTGATTGATTAATGACTATTAGAGTAAATTAAGTCTATTAGTATTAGGCACAAGCTTTAACTCCAACATATATAAGTATTTTAACACTCAAGAGAACTTAGGTCAACGAAGTTATTATCCAACTTTCTCCTTAAAATGTACATTGATCATAAACTCTTACCTATTCAAAATAAAGTACACTGACTCCCATACCCGCCAATGTTTCTCCATATTATTCCTGGTAATTTACATTACAAATCTTCTTGATTAACTGTATGTTCAATTTACTGTAAACACAGAATTTTAAGTTTACTAATGTTTATTTGTAATCTTAAAATCTTAGCCTAATCTTTGTGTGTGTATTTTGTCATGAAAGAATATTCTTTTGATTTAATCTCCTTGAAATATATTCGATTCAAGAATTGCACCAATTTAATATTGACTTGAATACAATATTTTTTTATGCTACTCACAACAAAATTAGAATGAATCTTTGGGTTGGTGCTATTATAGTATCTCTGTTTTTTGCGATTTTCAAGTTCTTTTAGTTTTTCATAATTCTACCATCCAATATAAAACCAAAAATTAGTATACATAGGCTCAAATGAAAAGGTCCCTGAAATTTGTCAAACATTCAAAAATTTCTAGTAGAAAAAGCTTATCTAGGTAAAAAACCAAAAATTTAGAATCAATCTTCAACATAGTTTAGGCATTTATGTGTAACTTTTTTTTTCATGTGTAACTTCTTTTTTTCTTTTTTTTTTCTAAGAAAACCTTAAAACACACAACAGTATTAATTAGTCTTAAAACTAAATTACAAAACTTAAATACTCTAAAAGAAAAAATTTCTAAATATACATTTGCAAGGTACGTACAATGTTATAGGGAAATTTTTATTTAAAAAAAAAAAAAAACAAAAAACATTAAAACATTAGAGAGAACTTGTAAAATCTGATGACACCGTTTTGAAACTAAGGACTCAACTTTCGGAAACCCAAACCAAACCCAAAATTTCTAAAGTTAAAAGGGGGAGATGAGAGAGAAATTTTTTTACCTAATTTCCAGTGGTCACCGAAGCCAGCGAGAGGAAGTTGCGACGAAGAGAGAGGGACAGAGAGAGTTGAGACCGAGAGAGTAAGAGAGTTGAGACCGAGAGAGTTTCAGTTTTTGAGACAAAGAGAGTTGAGATCGAGAGAGTAGAGTTTCAGCTTTTGAGACTAAGAGAGTAGAGCTTCAGCTTTTGAGACCGAGAGAGTAGAGCTTTAGCTTTTGAGACCGAGAGAGTTGAGAGCGAGAGAGTTGAGAGAGAGAGAGAGATTTTTTGAGAGTTTTGAGAGTTTCAGGTGTTTCTAGCGGGGAGACAGATATTTCTTTCATTTTTCATTTTAAGTGGAACTCGTCTCTAGAAGAG
>BKZX01020013.1:0-16247 GCA_014362285.1 Fagus crenata
CTTAGATATTTTCTATATGTGTTTTATTAGCATGATTTTTTTTTTTTTATGTGTCTTTATTTTGTTTATCACTTTTTGCTTGCTGTATGCCTTTCAAATAAAGAATTACTTTGTAATTTATTTTATGACACTTATTTTTTATGGTTTAATTTTGTGACACTAATCTTTTATGTAGTTTACTTTGTTAGATATAATTATTAAAGAGGTTATGTGATTAAAAGTATATATGAAAACTCATTTGATTATCACATAATGGATTAGAAGAACTATCATCTAAACTAGTTTGGAGAGAAATTTTGACATAATTTTATTAAGTACTTAAATTACTAATAGGAATTCAATTGGGATGATTTTGGAATTTTTTATTTAATTAGTGAATAGAGTACATAATGTATGAGAGAATAGTAGAATCAAGGAGTTCAATACTTCAAAAATAAAATGATGAAATATGCTTTTTTACCCGTAGATTTTAGCCTAATCTCGATTTTTGTCCATGAAATTTAAAAAGTTATATTTTCGTCTTTTATTCAAAAGGTAATAATTCCATCCTACCATCTGTTTTTGTTAAATTTATTCAAAGTCACATTAGCTTTAAAATGTGCTGCATAATATTCTCTATGCTACACATGCAATTTCAAAATTTTCAATTAGGACTAAATTTAATGTTTTAAATTTAAGAAGCCAAAATAGAATTTGAACCAAAATTCAAAGATAGGAAGTATAATTTAGTCTACATATATATATGTATCATTCTCTCGTGAATTATTCGCCCCTTTTAAACATTTAAGAGAAATGTAATTTTTATTTAAAAAAAAAAGAGAAATGTAATTTTCACTTCTTACTTACTTCATTGCCTCCTCACATGGGTGGGCTCATTTTAAAATTTTGTGGTGTTGAATTAACACCCCTTAATTTTGAATACTTTGAACGTGGTAGAGTTCAATTTTAAGTTATTAAAAAATAAAAATAAAAAATAACAACGAATATTAGGAGAAGTTTTGATCTAATGATATAGTATTAGTGAAATAATTATGAAAGTTTGAGTTCATATTGTAGCATTCACAAATTTCATATTATTGTGTTAACCGGTTTCAAAGAAGCATGTATAGGTATAATATTAGTAAAGATAGTTGCATAAAAACATTAAACTAGCTTGTAACTCCTTACATACGCATATATACACATTTAAGATTCAAGAATTTAGACAATTAAATGAGTATATATTGAACATTTCTACATAAGTTAAAATTATCGATATTCGCTTTTTTAACTTTTGTCAACTCTTGAAAAGATCTTGTAAGGATAATTAGTAGTGTATGCAAAAAGTAGATTTGTTAATATATTCATATAGTACTTTGTTAAAGTGAATTTTGTTATTTATTTATGGCATAGATAAAATTTCTGTATATCCTGTTTGTCCCATTGAAACCACAGTTATGCAATTTAACACCCAAAACGTAGTGCCAAGCTTTCTAGACATCAATCCATCAATCATTTAAAGGTTTCAATCCCACGATGGATTTGGAAACATTAGATACAAAAATACATGGTTGATTGCCCCAATAATAGTGATTCCTTCAAACCCAACTATGCTAGTGGCCACTTTTATTTTGTTGCACTGTCTCTCTTAATTCCATCATCTCGGAATTAAATTTTATGCCAAGTGGATTATTTCGCCAAGTAAGTTTATTGAATAATTTCGTATTTAGATGTAGGAACGATCATACGATTATCCACTTTAGTCTCATTAAAATATTCTCCCTAATGAAAGACCTGATTTAAATACTCTTCCAAACAAAAGATATTCTCCCTATAAAATTCACTTGAGTTTTAGTATCATAAGTACTATTAGATATTGATTTAGCAAAAAATAAGTATTAGATATTGATTTAGTGGACTCACTTTTGAATAATCAAGAGTTAGAAAATTGAGCTTTGTATTCTTCAAAATTTGATTGTTAAGCCATTGAGTAGAGACTATCCAGCAAGACCAGTTCCACTCAAAGATAATTGTAATAAAATAAATGAATCCTAATTTAATTTTGGTTACCAAAAAATTTTATTAATTTTAAATGATTTGGAAGTAGTTTTAATTGGGCTCAAAAATAATTTTAAATGAGTTAAAAGTTGTCTAAATTGTAGTTTTAAAGAAAATTGACATAAAATTATAGTATTTAAAATTTAATGTGAGATGAAAATTGACACAAAATTAGAGTATAATTAAAATCTCATTTGACTCTTATCAAATTTTCACTTCAGTATGCTATATTATATAGTTTGTGGTAACTTTATATCCATTATTTTAATTGATGTTGGAAATTTCCTACCGACATGTTAAGCAACTTAATCACTGGGAGATTCCCTAAGGTGGAAATAATGATGGTTGCCTTACAAAAGTCTTAAGCACTAATAATGCTACCAATAATGCAGTCAATCTTGGCATGCTCCATTTTGTATCTTTCTTCCTTTATGTCATTATACATGTAACTTTATGTCGTTTTATACTTTTGAAACCGCGTAGGGTGAACAAAAAGTCTTGCACAGCTAGACCCACCAATTGAGAAAGCAAGAAGAAATAGAAAAAAATATAGAGAGAGTTCTTGAACATTCACAGAACACAGTAAACCACTTCAGTGTTCCTAACTCAATTTTGTGTGTGTGGAGTGTCTCTTTGGTTACTTCATTTCCCATATTTCCTTTGTTCCTACGTGCAAACCATGTCCATCATTGGAGAGGCTGCTCTGTCCGCTTTTTTTCAAGTGTTGTTTGACAAGTTAGCATCCCCTGATTTGTTGAAGATCTTTAAGCAAGAGCAAGTTCATGCTGACCTCAAGAAGTGGGAGAAAAAGTTGCCGATGATTCAGGCAGTTCTGGATGATGCAGAAGAGAAGCAGGTGACAAGCAAGTTCGTGAAGAAGTGGCTGGATGAGCTGGAAGTCTTGGCTTATGATGTGGACGACATCTTGGATGAGTTTGCTACTGAAGCTTTGCGACGTAAGTTGATCAATGCAGAACCCAGCACAAGTAAGGTACGGAAGTTCATTCCTACTTGTTGTGTGGGTTTGACACCAAGTTCTGTTATGTTCAATGCCAATATGCAGTCCAAGATTAAAGTGATCAATGCAAGTTTGCAAGAAATTTTGAAAGATAAGAATGATCTGCAATTGACAGAAAATACTGGGGGAAGAACTACAACGACAAGATCAAGAGATCCTGCCACTTCTCTGGTGAACAAAGATCGTATGTATGGCAGAGATGAAGATAAGAAGGCTATTGTTGACTTGTTGCTGAGCGGTGAATTAAGTAACACTCGACTGGGCTTGTGTTTCTCTGTAATCCCCATAATTGGTATGGGGGGATTGGGTAAGACGACTCTTGCCCAACTAGTCTACAATGACGATAATGTGAGCCATCATTTTGACTTAAAAGCATGGGTTTGTGTTTCTGATGATTTTGATACTGTAAGGGTGACAAAAGAAATTCTAGAAGTTATCACTGATAAGACTTGCAATGATAAAAATTTAAATTTACTTCAAGGTAAATTGAAAGAGCAATTATCAGGTAAGAAGTTTCTCCTCATTTTGGATGACGTTTGGAATGAAAACAACGATAATTGGAGCAACTTATGCAAGCCTTTTGAATTTGGCGCTTTAGGAAGTAAGATTATTGTCACGGCTCGGAATGATGGTGTTTCATCAACAATGGGAGCTACTCAACCTTACAAGTTGAAGGAGTTGCCAAATGATGCTTGTTTGACCATATTTTCCCAAAACGCATTAGGGACAACAGATTTTAGTGCACATCCAGAACTTGAAGAAATTGGTAGAAAAATCTTAGAGAGGTGTAAGGGCTCACCTTTGGCAGCAAAAGCACTTGGAGGCCTTTTATGTACTACACATGATCGTAATAAGTGGGAAGATGTGTTAAACAACAAGATTTGGGATATTCCAGAAGGGAAAAGCAATATTTTTCTAGTTCTTAAATTGAGCTATCAATATCTCCCTTCACATTTAAAGAGGTGTTTTGCTTATTGTTCACTCTTCCCGAAGGATTATGAATTTGAGGAGAAAGAGCTAGTCTTGTTATGGATGGCAGAAGGCTTGGTTCAAGAAACAAAAGGAAACAAGCCTATGGAAGATCTCGGTGGTGAGTGTTTTCGTGATCTATTCAGAAGATCATTTTTTCAACAATCAAGCAACAATGAATCACTCTTTGTCATGCATGATCTCATCAATGATCTAGCTCAATGGGCAGCAGGAGGCTTGTGTTATAGATTGGAAGATACAGTGGATGGTAATAAGCAATCCAAGATTTCTACAAAGGTACGGCATTTCTCTTACACTAGATGTGAATATGATGGCATAAAAAAATTTGAAGACTTTCCAAAAGATTGGCATTTACGGACCTTCTTGCCGTTATCGAAAGAAAAGTGGTGCCACTTAACAAATCATGTTCCTAATTGTTTGTTGCCACGATTAAGATACTTAAGGGTATTATCTTTATGTGGATATGACATTTTTGAGCTACCAAATTCAATTGGTGATTTCAAACATCTAAGATATTTCAACCTTTCTAATACTAGCATTACAAGTTTACCAGAATCAATAAGTTCTTTATACAACTTGCAGACATTGATATTGAAAGGTTGTTCTTGTTTAATAAAGTTGCCAGAGAAAATTGGGAATCTAGTCAATCTTAGACATCTAGATATTACAGGTGTGAATTCAATTAGAGAGATGCCAATGGGAATAGGAGAATTAAAGAGCCTACAAACACTATCTAATTTTGTTGTGGGGAAAGATAATGGATCCAAGATAGGAGATTTAATGAACTTGGAATTTCTCCAAGGAAGACTTTGCATTTCAAGATTGGAGAATGTGCTTGATGCTGAGGATGCAAGAAGGGCCAACTTAAATGGTAAGAAGAATTTAGATGAATTGGCGATGAAATGGGAATCTGCAGATGATGATTTACAAGATGCAAAAGGTGAGATGGATGTTCTTGACATGCTACGCCCTTGGACAACGGTGAAAGAAGTTTCAATTGATGGCTATGTTGGTGTGAAATTCCCAACTTGGTTAGGACATCCTTCATTTTCTAATATGGTGCTTCTAAGGATTGAGAGTTGTAGAAAATGCACCTCCTTGCCTGCAATTGGACAATTACCATCTTTGAAAAACCTTGTCATTAAAGGAATGGCTAATGTGCAGAGAGTTGGTCCTGAGTTTTATGGGGAAGGTTACTCGAAACCTTTTCAATCTTTGGAGACACTTTGCTTTGAGGATTTGCAAGAATGGAAAGATTGGATTCCTAGCAGAGTTGAGTATGAAGAATTCCCTCGCTTGCGTGAGCTTTCTATTTCTTGTTGCCCCAAATTGCAAGGAAAATTGCCCTACCATCTCCCATCATTGGAAAAGTTTTCTATTCGTGAATGTGAGGAATTGGTTGTTTCAATTCCAAGCCTTCCAATGCTTCATAAATTAGAAATTGTGGGATGCAAAGAGGTGGTGCGTAGAAATACGGTTGAGTTATGCTCGCTGAAGTCAATTGTTTTTTCTATTCCAGATCTAAAAAGCTTGACAGAGGAGTTCATGCACGGGTTAGTGAAGGTAGAAAATTTGACGATAGATGATTGTAAGGAGCTGACATCTATGTGGCAAGACAAGCTCATGTACCTTGTAGCGCTCGATATCCAATCGTGCCCAAGTCTCATCACCCTCAACTTGATGTCTACGATAAGGACACTAACAATTAAAGGTTGTAGTGCTTTGCAATCCTTGCCAATTTTCAATTGTACATGCCTGGAATACGCAACTATTGAGGAATGTAATTCTTTGACGTTCATTTCTGGAGGCCAGCTACCTTCAACTTTGAAAAGTCTAGAGATAAGAAATTGTGAGAAATTGCAATCGGTGGTAGGCGAGGGAGAGGCTCCTTCTTCTTCTTCTTCTTCTCTATTGATGAACGAGGAGAATCTTAATATATCTCTCCTTGAGCAGTTGGAGATATGGGATTGTCCATCTCTAAAATGCTTATCATCAAGAGGCGACCTACCTGCCACGCTTAAAATCCTTCAGATTCGTCAATGCTCAGAGCTGACATCCTTATCATCAAGCGGCCAGTCACCTACAGCACTCAAACAGCTTTATTTATATAAATGTCCAAAGCTGGAGTCAGTAGTAGACAAGTTACACGATAATGCGTCTCTTGAACGCCTTGACATCTGGTGTTGTGAAAAGTTTAAATCCTTACCGGAGGGCCTGCACAAACTCTGCCACCTCAATCAGATCATAATAGTGGGGTGTTCTAGTCTTGTTTCCTTCCCGGATGGAGGGTTGCTCCCCACCAGCCTGAGACAGCTTTGGATCGATGATTGTGAGAAACTCGAGGCCTTGCCCAACCGCATGCACAACCTCACCTCTCTTCATGATTTAAGTATAGAGGGTTGTGGAAGCATCATATCCTTTCCGGAAGAGGGTTACCCCACCAACCTAACATCACTTGAGTTGGGAGGGGTGAATATCTGTAAGCAAGTATTTGAGTGGGGATTGCACAGACTCACGTCTCTTACATCTCTTAGAATTGAAGGTGGATTTCCAGATTGGCAGTCGTTTCCTTCTGAGGAGGAAGATGGGAAGATGATGATGACGTTGCCTACCTCTCTCACTGGTCTTCATATCTGGAAACTTCCAAATATAGTATTCTTATCCTCCAAGGGCTTTCAAAACCTCTCTGCTCTTCAACAACTGTCGATCTACAATTGCCCTAAACTCGAATTCCTCCCAGAGAAGGGCCTGCCTCCCTCGCTTCTGCAACTTAATATTCATAGCTGTCCTCTGCTGAAACAACACTGCAAGAAAGGCAAAGGGCGAGAGTGGTTAAAGATCGCCAACATCCCTTTCATTATGATTGATAACAGGTACGGCTATGCGATGGAGGAGGAGGAGCAATAATTTAGAACAGAACTCAGGTTTCCAACACCAAGAACCCTCTCTTCTTCTACGTCAATCTCGCTAAGGTATATATATATAATTTCTCTTTGAATCTTCAGCATTTATTTGATTCTCTTAACCGAATGAAATAATTAGAATGTAGCTGTTGTGTTTTTATTGAATGGTTTCTTCATTATTTGTTTTGTTGCTCAGAAAAATGAAGGAAACGAAAAAGAAAGGAAACAAATTTACAATTCTTTAGCAAATGATGACTTTTAATTTTAGGAATTCGTACATATTTATACATTAAAGCTTCTGTTTTTTTTTTTTTTTTCCCCAATGAATGTGTTGGATTTAATTTTTGGTAAGTGCTGCTTCAGATTGTGCATTTATATTGTTCATCAAAGTGGGTTATACAGCGTGTCTTGATTAAACGCACGTACCTGTTTGATGAAATGCTTGAAAGAGATATTGTATCATGGAATTTGATGATTGCATGTTATATATCATGTCTTGGAACATGATGATCAGTGCGTACGAACAGAACAGCGGGATGGCTTTCTAATATTATGCCTAAGTGGGATGTCATTTCAATCAAAGATTATTCCTTGCACATATGATTGAAGCATTGTAACCTGTGCACTAAATGGACAGATATTTCACTTATTCCAAAGCAGTCATGGTATGAAATGAAATATCATATTTTCATTAAAATCTGTACCACCCTTATATTAGAATGTAATAAATGATCTTGACCATTCCATAACTTTTGCTGATCTTGACCATTTCATAAGATTGCAAGAGCACTTAAGTTTAAATAAGAGCTCACTATTAGATATGAATATATTAAATCAAATTCCATTATTAATTGGCTCTCTATTTGGGTGGAGAGATGATGCTCTACGGATGCTGATATTTTTTCTTCTATTATTGTTGTTATTGCAGCTACCCTTAGGGCTATTTGGAAAATGCAGGAATATGTCCAAGCTTGAAGGGAAGGCTGTCAATGCTTCTCAAGCTCTTAACTACTGCAAGCACATGGTCATGATCTGTCAAGAAGCAATGGCTGGGAATCATTCTCTAAGAAGATGTAAAGCTTTGGTGTGCGATTGTACATGTTTTTTTGATTGTCGAGAGTTGCAAGTGCTAATTTTGGTGGAAGTTGGTACCAAAAGAGAGAGTTGCTGGTGAGATGTAGGCTTTCTATGCAAAGATTGTAGTAGGTTGTTATGGTTGGATGCCTTAAAAGAAATCTGTATCCCTTTGTCAGACAACTCGAGCCTTATCCGTTGTACTTAAGAAAGGCAAGTTGGCTGCACTTGTACTTACCAGTAGCTCTGAGGTTTGCAGCCTTTGTTGTGTTGCATCAGCGATCTTCTAAGCTCTGGTTTCGTCAAGTCCATAGGCCAATTCTCACCCATGCTCGTCAGCAAATGGCAAAGCAATTCAACTCATTTAGCCAGTCTGGTAATTACAAATGCTTTTATTGTCTTCATTTCATGTTAGTATATATATGCAAGTGCTCCGCTTGTTTTGTTGTTTCTTTTTGGGTCTTGGGTGAATAGTATAGTGCCTCCACTTCCTTGCTAACTGATTTGATCTTGATTTTCTCCACAGCTGGAGTCAGTAGCAGACAAGTTACACAATAATGTGTCTCTTGAACGTCTTTCAATCAGGTATTGTAAAATGCTTAAATCCTTACCGGAGGGCCTACACAAACTCTGCCACCTCAATAAGATCGTGATGGAGGGGTGTCCTAGTCTTGTTTCCTTCCCGGATGGAGGGTTGCTCCCCACCAGTTTGAGAGAGCTTTGGATCTATAATTGTGAGAAACTCGAGGCCTTGCCCAACCGCATCCACAACCTCACCTCTCTTCATCATTTAAGTATATATAATTGTGGAAGCATCATATCCTTTCCGGAAGAGGGTTACCCCACCAACCTAACATCACTTTATTTGGAAGGGGTGAATATCTGTAAGCAAGTATTTGAGTGGGGATTGCACAGACTCACGTCTCTTACATATCTTTGGATTGAAGGTGGATTTCCGGATTGGCAGTCGTTTCCTTCTGAGGAGGAAGATGGGAAGATGATGATGACGTTGCCTACCTCTCTCACCACCCTTGTTATCTGGAACCTTCCAAATATAGTATTCCTATCCTCCAAGGGCTTTCAAAACCTCTCTGCTCTTCAACAACTGCTGATCTTCAATTGCCCTACACTCGAATTCCTCCCAGAGAAGGGCCTGCCTCCCTCGCTTCTGCGACTTCAGATTTCTCAGTGTCCTCTGCTGAAACAACACTGCAAGAAAGGCAAAGGGCGAGAGTGGTTAAAGATCGCCAACATCCCTGAACTACTGATTGATAGCAGGTCTGTCTTTGAGGTCGAGGAGGAAGAGCAATAATTTAGAACAGAATTCAGGTTTCCAACACGAAGAACCCTCTCTTCTTCTACGTCAATCTCGCTAAGGTATATATATATATAATTTCTCTTTGAATCTTCAGCATTTATTTGATTCTCTTAGCCGAATGAAATGATTAGAATTGATCTGTTGTGTTTTAATTGAATGGTTTCTTCATTATTTGTTTGGTTGCTCAGAAAAATGAAGGAAACGAAAAAGAAAGGAAACAAATTTACAATTCTTTAGCAAATGATGACTTTTCATTTTAGGAATTTGTACATATTTATACATTGAAGCTTCTGTTTTTTTTTTTTTTCCCAATGAATGTGTTGAATTTAATTTTTGGTAAGTGCTGCTTCAGATTGTGCATTTATATTGTTCATCAAAGTGGGTTATACAGCGTGTTTTGATTAAATGCACATACCTGTTTGATGAAATGCTTGAAAGAGATATTGTATCATGGAATTTGATGATTGCAGGTTATATATCATGTCTTGGAACATGATGATCAGTGCGTATGAACAGAACAGCGGGATGGCTTTCTAATATTATGCCTAAGTGGGATGTCATTTCAATCAAAGATTATGCCTTGCACATATGATCAAAGCATTGTAACCTGTGCACTAAATGGACAGATATTTCACTTATTCCAAAGCAGTCATGGTATGAAATGAAATATCATATTTTCATTAAAATGTGTACTAACCTTATATTAGAATTTGATAAATGATCTTGACCATTTCATTAGATTGCAAGAGCACTTAAGTTTAAATAAGAGCTCACTATTAGATATGAGTTTTTGAATCAAATTCCATTATTAATTGGCTCTCTATTTGGGTGGAGATATGCTCTACGGATGCTGATATTTTTTCTTCTATTATTGTTGTTATTGCAGCTACTCTTAGGGCTATTTGGAAAATGCAGGAATATGTCCATGCTTGAAGGAGGTTGTCAATGCTTCTCAAGCTCTTAACTACTGCAAGCACATGGTCATGATCTGTCAAGAAGCGATGGCTGGGAATCATTCTCTAAGAAGATGTAAAGCTCCTGTGTGCAATTGGACATGTTTTGTTGATTGTCGAGAGTGGCAACTAGCAAGTGCTAATTTTGGTGGAAATTGGTATCAAAACAGAGTCTCTGGTGAGGTGCAGGCTTTCTATGCAAAGATTGTAGTAGGCTATTATGGTTGGATGCCTTGGTAGAAATCTGTATCTCTTTGTCAGACAATTCATGAAGCCTTATCCTATGTACTTAAGAAAGGCATGTTGGCTGCACTTGTCCTTACTAGTAGCTCTGAGGTTTGCAGCCTTTGTTGTGGAAACAAACACCAAGCTGGGAGATACAAGCTCTTAAGGAATACACTGCTAGCTGTGTTGCATCTGCGATTTTTTAAGCTCTGGTCTCGTCAAGTCCCTAGGCCAATTCTCTAGAATGCTCGTCAGCTTGTGAGTTCTGCAACTTACTCTTTGATGCACATAGCCCAGTCTTCTTTTTTATGCAACTTTTATGTTAAAAATTGAATATACTAATGACATTTTGTTTTTCTGTTTTTCTAATTTTTTGGTTGGGTTTAAAAAAAGAAAAAAGAAAAAAAAAAAGAGCCCTATCAAGCTTACCAGTTTACAGAATATAGTTATGGATGCAGACTTGCAATTGACTTGCAACCAGTTTGACTAATGGATTGAAATTTTTTCTTTGAAACTTTAATTTCAGTCATCTATAATCTTTGACTTAAAGAATCATCTGTACAGCATTACGCATTGTGCTTGAAATCATAGCTTTAAGATCTACCACTATGGTGATTACTATAATTTACTATCTAGTAGGACTGTCGTCATTTTTTTTCTCTTTCATAATTTTTCTTGATAGTGAAAGCACAGGAATTTTATCTTTGATTTGTAGTTTTATCCAACTCAATTTCATATCAAATTTTTACCTGCTTTATGATTGACGTTTGGATGTAAAGTGGGGTAGTTACATAGCATTATGTTGATTTTATTGGATTTTTGCAGGGATGGTCAGATTAGCTAAATTTTTGGATCAAGTAATAAAAAATTTTGTCATGGTTTCTTAATATTGTTAACTATGAAGGTCAACTGAAATAAAAGAGTTGATCAGTAAGGAAGACACGTTTATTGAATTACGCTATTTGGGATAATGGCTTTAATTGATTATAGTTTCACTCTCAAAGCTCTCATGTTCACTTTCAAGCATTTCACAATGGACCTATAAAAGAAGGACCACTATACTAGTTTGCACTTGCCCTCTAGGATTCCTGTTCAGTATTTTATTATCTCATTTAAATATATATTATTAGGAGGGACTTTGTTGCAGATATTGAATGAAACAAAGCAGCCTATTTGTAAGGAATCCCCCAACACAAGGTAAAATATTGAAAACAAAACTTAAGAACCTGAATTTATATCTTGCTGAATATGCAGAGTTTTTTCAAAACAAACTCTAATTATAGGTCAGATATTCTTTGGATGGAAATTGGAAACTTTGGCTTTATATTTCTACTCGTTTGATCTAGATTTATGTTGATTTTAGTATAGCATGATGATTCACTTGATTGTGTTTCAAGGGAAACAACCTTCCCTACTAATGATTTTTAAAGTAAAAAGTCATTGTTGCTGCTAGATCTAGTAAGCATCAGGAAGAATGATGAAACCCTCCCAATATACCACCTCAGCACCCCTTTCTTTGATCACCTTCATCTTTTGAAATAAGAGCAAGTTAGAGATTACTAGAAATTTATGATGAATTCTAAAACGTTTTCATTTTAAGTTGTCTTTTGTTTAGTGTATGCTATGTTACCTTCATTTCCATAAATGTGACATAGAAGTATAGAAAGAAAAACCAAGGTCTTGGTTGTCACCGAATTTGTATTTGTAAAATTTCAGGCAAGATTTTCATTGGTTATTCAACCTAAATGAGGCTAACCAAGTGTTATTGATGTCCTGAACCATTGAGAACATAGAAACGGCAAAGCAATTCAACTCATTTTGCATTTCTGGTAATTACAATTATTTTTCTTGTCTTCATTTCATGTTAAGTATATATATGCCACTGCTCTGCTTGTTCTGTTGTTTCCATTTTGGTCTAGGGTGATTTGATTGAATAAAATTCCATTAGTAATTGGCTCTCTGTTTGGGTGGATAGATACTCCACAGATGCTCATATTTTTTCATTATTTTTTTCTTGTTATTGCAGCCACTCTTTGGGGTATTTGGAAATGCAGAAATATGGCCATGTTTGAAGAAACGGTTGTCAATGCTTCTCAAGCTCTTAACTTCTGCAGACACATGGTCAGGATCTGTCAAGAAGCAATGGATGAGAACCATTCTCTAAGAAGCTGTAAACCTACTGTGTGCAATAAAAATACACTTTGTTGATTGTCTGGTGTGGCAAGTGTTGATCTTAGGGGATGTTGATACCAAAAGAAAGAGTTGCCAGTGAGGGGCATGCTTTGTCAGACAATTTGTGAAGCCTTATCCCATGTACACTTATGCAAGGGGTGTTGGCTGCACTTGTACTTATGAAAGCTGAGGTGCAAGCTCTTAAAACACCAGCTGTGAGATACGAGCTATAGGATCATCAAGCAAAAATTTAGAAACTTACAGGATCGTCAAGCAACAGAGTTCCTTTTGGGTGAATTAGGATAGAGACATGACAAATTTCAAAACTTTTTTCTCAACAATTCATGTTGTAATTAGTATAACATTATTTTTACATGAAACCACTTTTTTAAATTACTTTTATCACACATCAATCACAATATGTTACCTTAACAGTTGTTAAAAAAAATATAAAATTTGTTGTATGTCTAGATTTATTGTTACCGATACCTATAATATTGAGAACTAGAAATCTTTTCTCAGAAAATAATATAAAACTCAAATTGTTATATATGCATTTGTTACACTAATCAACAATCATTTTTAGGAAACTATCATTCCAATCCATCTGTCAAAAAACTTGATTTTCTTTTTGTTCGGAGACAATTCAAGACGGCAAGCTAAGGAATTTTGGGCCTATCGATTTGGGTTCAAAATAGAGGGATTCGAGTCCACAACTCATCATATACTTGGACAATGGAGGCTAGTGGTGCATTATGAAGAAATACTCTAGGATGCTTTCTCACAAAAGGACATCAACTAAGAACAAGTCTTTGTATTATTATGATCATAATACAAAGAAGTGGGGCAGAAGAAAGAATTGGTGAGCGAGAGAGAGAGAGCGCACAGGCTTAAGCAAGAAATATAAATGTTTTTTTTTATTATTGGTAAGTTACACATGCATCCAATGACTCTTAAACCCACCTCACCCTCTACACTTATAAGGAGAACAAGTGCTAGTTGAGCTAGACATTAGCAACTTAGATGTAGTTGGTAATATGGATTCAGTCTGATTAATGCTTGGCTTGGGACGAGGCATGTGAATTATATGCCTAATATCTATCTTTGATTGCTGGGTTTTTGAAAGAATGACAACCTCAAGTAGTGGACTTCTGGTTTGCTACCAATTTTGGATAATCTGTTAACTATACCGACTTTTCCATTGTCCTTCAGAAGAAAGGACCCCTTAAGAACTTGTTAAATTGAGGAACCTCATCAGTTAGCATTAAATGGAGTCATAACGCTTTTATTTTTAGTTAAAAATAAATAAACTCGCAGCCATATGAATTTCAAAATTTTGAGAGCATTACTGGTTTGGAAGAAATCATCTGCATCCTTACGAATTTCAAATTTTTGATAACATTACTCGCAGGAAATACCCTTTTCTTCATAACAATACAGACTCTTCATGTCAAAAACAGAAACCCCTTGCTTAACAAGAAACAAAAGCCTCATTCATCTTCCAATCTAATAACATCAAGAACTGGGTTGAGGTGTCTTCTGCTTGATATAGTTCCCAAATCTTCGTTGGACCCCAGCATCAGATAATGTGTCCCATACCTGCAAATTTTCAAGTGATATCAATCATTATCATCAAGTACACAATTGCCAAGAAGACATAACTCAACTAGGTAACAAAATATGGAGATTTTTCCACTCACTTCCAAGTTCCCCTTAGAGCCGCCTATAGCCAGCAAAAAGGGGCTGTCCTCTGAGAAGGAAACGGAAAATACAGCCCCCTAACAAACATCCAGAACAAAGCATGAGTTTATCAAGAATAATAAAGCTAAAACAAGATGTTTATATAAGAAAAATTATAATAATCACTTACTGCTTTAGGATTTGTGGATGCAATACATGAAGGTTGATTGTTTGACAGATCCCAAAGCTTTACCTGCACCAAATGAGGAGCAGCCAACGAAAAAAATACAACACATTAACGATCTGCAGGGTTTATGAATGTCTATAGGAAATAATAATAACAATAAGATAACAACAAGAACAACAACAATAATAATAAAAAATACCATTTTATCCTCGGATCCTGTTGCAAGAAGCTGCAGAAGAACCCATCATAACAGAAAGTTACACCTAGGAAGTTAATAATCAAAAAGATATGACAAAGAAGTGAAAGGGGAATAGGTATGTACATTAGGTGCTGAAGGATTATAGGAGACCATGCAAACAGCTTTGTCGTGTGCATGGAGAGTAAAACTAGGTTTTGACTCGGAAGCTGCTGCATCAGACTTGGCAGCCCGGACGTCAAAACCCTGGACAGTACCATCTTCAAGACTCACCTAAGAGGACAACAGGATGATTATTAATCGTTCTTAATACCTCTCTAACCAAAAACTAATATCTAAATAAAGATTCTTAAGCTACAATAGCAGTCTCCTCAGACAAAAACGAATTTCACTTCTTCAAAAGGAAAAAATAAATAAATGAAATCACCTACAGGAAGATAATTTCAGGTAAGAGACTAAAGCACTCACCACAAATGAGTGCTCAGTGTGTGGATCCCATGCCAAGCTTTCTACATCAGCTGTGACTGACCATTTATAACCAGAATGCTCTGGCATTCTTCCATCCTTCTGCAATGCTCAAACATGATAAAGACATCGAGTCACTTTATCTTCAAATCAATAAGAACTAAAAAATCAACGGACTAAGTCAAATTCCTGAACCCTCAAATCACTCATTACAAGCAAACAAGTCCTCCATCGGTGGCTTGTGTAGAGGTGCACATATTTCTATTATGAATATAATAAAATTGTTTTGTATTTTTTAAATTGATTTTTCAACTCTATAAATATTCTTAATTTTAATTATGTGGGCCAGGTTTAATAACTAATAAGTATGATTATACTCTAACCAAAGAAAAAAAATAATGCAGGTAAAATCTTTAGTACCATGACAATTGAACGATCAAAAGATCCAGTAAGAATAACTTGTGGCGCGTGATGATTCCATGCAACTGCTTGAACCTGCAAGGATTAGGGGGAAGAAGGTGAAAGTAGAAACTCATTAGACATGTCTTCTGCAGAAATTATTAAATGCCAAAATTAAATCCCAGACCAAATTATAAATGCCTAGAATTTGCTGAACAGAGCATTTAAATGTGACAAACCAAATGGTGGAGGTAAACTCTAAATTCACTCGCAACCAAAGCATACAGTTGACTTCTACATTGTTCAACCTGTGTGTCGTACTGAATAATCTGTCCAGGCCTCAGAATGAGACTGATAATGGATGATTTTCATATATGAGGTCTCCTAGCATCTCAATCTAGTACCTCATCCCCTCAGTTCTTCATTTTTGTCCATCTTTCAATATCTAATCAGTCCTTTAGTTTTTCATCCATAGTCTAAAAGAAGTATCAAGCACAAAAGGCAGTGGAACCATCAAATTTAATAAACTAAACCTAAGGTCCCAAGCCCAGTTACAAGCCTAACAATTAGCTTGAAAAGATAAAACCCTTACAAGACAATCTACATCAGATTACCACCCTTAATTTATCT